>WAAE01016136.1:0-23912 GCA_013400495.1 Nicator chloris
CCAGCTATTTAGAAAATTACAGAAGCCATTTAAAGAATGAAGAAACTTTAAAGACTGACAAAGGATAACTCATCCAAATATGCATGAACAAGAAAACAGAAGTTTTCAGGTCCCAGAAAATTCTGTAAGAAATGACAGCCTGGTGCCTACCAAGCTGCCTTCTTGCAAGGTACCAAATGCAGTATCTGCACCAGTTTCTTCCCATTTGTCAGATTCCATACTTCCTATGGTACCACTACATTTTTTTAGTTTAAGCTGGAAATAGCCAGGCCTTACTTTTAATGATAGTAACAGCTGACAAACACAGTGACAGATCACTCCTACCAGAATGACTGCAGATTGTCCTCCACAGGCCTTAATTCACAGTTACATTTAATATTGGTTCATAACACAAGTATTTGTTAAAATTACATATTGCAGCTTTCTGGTTTGTACTCAAGAAAGTATACAGGGGTTAATTTGCTTTACATTTCCAGAAAATAACTTGGAGGACACAAAAGGTAATACGTGGTTAAATCATAAGTTAAAAAAATAAACCAACAAACCAGAACACAAAAAACTCCCAAATAACAACCCACAATGCACACACACAAAAAACCCACCCCCCAAACCAATCCAACCAAAAAAAGGACAAAGAGAAAAAAAGAAAACTTAGGCCAATCAAAAAATCGACATTTATTAACTTGACTGCTCGTCTAATCATGTGTAAACCAGGATATTTCAAACTCTAGGCAACCAAAAATTCATCACTGCATTAGCCTTACTCATTAGCTCACAGTTGAAAACAGCTTTAAAAAAGAAGGAAGGATTGGAAGCAGCTATAAAGGGAGGGGAAGAACATTTAAGCCTGTTTGAAGATTAAGAAGTGTCAAGCAGAAAAAAACGACTGTCTCATCCCACACACCTGCATTTGAAACACTCTTCAGCATGGAAATTAATTACACCTGGAAGCAGAAAATAACAGTTTGTAAGGACACTGAATGTGGATTTCTAACCTGAATAAGAAAGCAATGGCATAACAGACATCACAAAACCAATGTAACCAGCAGAAAATTATCAGTTTCAAACAAGCTGGCCTTTTGGCGAATAATAAATAGATAAAAGCAATGTGTAATGGCAGTGCAAGATACACAAAGATGTAGGTTCCTCTTGATTAAAAAAGGACATTAGAGCAACTATGCAGAGAAAACACATGAAAAACAGTCACAGAAAATAGCAAGGACAAAGACCACAGAAAGGTTTCCAAAACACAGCTAGGAATGTAACAGCTGTGATTCCCCCTATTTTGATTATTCTGCTTCTGTTTTTCATGATTCTCCCTTCAGTCCTCAGTACTGGATTTTTCAGCCTACACGCCACATATTATTTGCACAGTGTCTAGCCATAATACCATCGTGGTATAATAAAAGACAAACACTGAAATACTAATATTTTAAGCCTTGCACTCAAGGAAGGAAATGCCAGACTGCTGTGCCACTGTAATTAAATCACTCAGTGTACTTGGACTGTGTTACAAACTACCCAGGTGACTACCTACTATCTCTTCAAAGAACCTAGCTTTCAGTACACAAGCCCTTTGTGAATGAGAGTATTGTCTATAGCTGTTCTCATCTGTTCTGAAATCTGGAAGGTGTACAATGAAGGTAATGGTTTTCAGGAAATTTCAGAGTTACTGCAACTAAAATGGATCTTTATTTATTCCAATGTTTTGCAGAATAGTTGGACAGATACAGCTGGAAAAGGAATGCAGTCACAGACTTTGCTTCCCTGGTCACTCCCTAAAGGCTTTCAGAACAAACCTTAAAAAAAAATGTGGCAACTACACACCTGTAGCTGTGCTTTGAACTCAAAAGTACAGTTTGTTTCCCCTTAAGTAACCAAAACCACAGAAGCTGTCTTACTCAAGATGAAGAAAATCTGACAGCTTAACACACATAAATTCTGAGTTATTATAACAATTACCATACCCTGCAAACAGCAGAGCTTATTAAAACACTATACTCAATGTAGAATGAGGACTGTATACATTGGCTAAGGTACACGGAAGGGGCAAGTGTGAAGTGAAGCACTGGTTAACTACAGAGTCATTCAGTGATAGCTGGATATTTTAATTCTGCCATTTCCAAGCTTTTGAGTATCAGACACTGAAACTTAGCATGCCTTTTCCCTCGGGAGTTTTTTCCTGCAAGAACCACAGTAATCTTTGGTTCTGTAACCCAGGACTGCAATGCATCCCTCAAAGAAGAGGGTAACTAGTATAAACAGGCCACACCAGAAACATCAAGATGCACCTTGCTAAACGAAACAGAATGACTGGGAAACAAAGGGATAGACAAAACTCAGTACAGCCGAATGTAAACTGATGTAGCTGGAAAGAAGTTTATACTCGAAGTAAGTATACTCTGTCCTGATCACTACCTCTCAGAAATCCGAGGTAGGCATGGTGCTAGACATTTTCACACAAACACTGGCTTAATATTCCTTAGATGCTGGAGTTTGGCAGTTTTATGCAAGCATTTCCCAACACACTGCCCTTCAGCTTGGTGAGGGCACAGTAACAGAAGAGCCCCAGCCTTGTAGCAGAACCTCAGCCACCAACATTTGACCCATAAGGAGAAGTGGCACCTGTACCCCCTGGGCTCCATGTGACAGAACACTCGGAGTTTGCCAAGACTACACAAACAACAACTTTGGAGACTAGCAGTGTGCAGGACAAGTTTTTATAGAAATGGCAAGTGGCCTCAATGGGGCACCATATCAGCCAGTCTGCACTTTCTGAAAAGCTACAAGAATTTTCCATGATCTCAAAAAAAACAAGGACGGTGTAACAGAAAGTTATTAAATTAGTATTCTGACAAGTTACACCATGTCTGTAATCAGCATGGTGAATTCACTGTTTAGCTGTAGCTTGATATATTACTCTGAAATGTATTAATTAACCTAACACACTCTGAAAATCAGCTCTCCTTTTAAAAAACTGTCTTAACTTTCACTAGTCTGTATTTTGTATGAATACAAAGATGTATGTGAAAGTTATTACAAGATACCATAGGGGTGTACGCTGTGGACATAACTATGTGGGACTGAGTACATACACTGCCTTACCTACAGTGTACAGTTACTCTATCATATTATGCTATTTCTGCAAGTCCCTTCGTAATCATTCTAAGGGCCAGTCTATAGGATTAGGTACAGTTACACACAAAATGAACTCACACCAAGACAGAAGTGTAAAAAACTAAACCAACCACCACGAAAACAAAACACAAACTCTGGAGTACAACTGCTCTTACAGTTGAGTTCCACCTCAGCTATCCAGAGAATAGTGATGTACAGAAAGATCTTAACAAATAAATGAGGGAAGATTTCTAAAAAAAAACCCCAAAACTTCAAAGCATCTTTATGAGCAGACTGCATCCTGAAGTAGGAGAGTGGAAGGTGGTTTTGCTCATGTGGCAAATAGTAATTCAGGAGATCCTCCTATATGACTCAAGGCAAGAAAAAAATTAAAACTAAGGCTAAAAGGAAAAACAAACTTGGCATTTATCTGATTTCAGAGAATTTTTTGGCATTACTACTCAAATAGGCCAACAAAGGTTGAGAAGTACTGCCTTTGAGGAGTGCACTTATTTATATTTACTAGAAACTTAGAAGAGCTCACAGAGATGATGAACACCTGGCCAACCTAACTCTAGGTTACAGAGAAAGCTCACAATAAAGTTAACTGAACATTTAATAGAATCTTCCCATCAGAAAGACCTAAAGCACTTCAGCATCTGCACTCAGTTCAGCTAGCAACTCTGGTGTCCAGATGCTTGTGAAAAGGTTTAAATGTTGGTAACCTTTTTCTACTGGGCCATAACATTTGCAAAGCAGTCCACAATCCTCCCATCTTGCTTTTTTAACACCATAATAAAAATCTATCACAACTACAGTGGAAAAAACTGCAGGAGATCTTGAAGATGTTTAGTGTCTCACACATCTCAAAGAGATGATGTTCAGAACAAAGGCTTCCTTTAAACAAAAACTTAATACTGGAGTTTACTGTTGGTAAAAATCCCCCTATCTATTTAGCTTTCAGTCCTGAATCCTGCAATGCTCTATTTTCCAGTATAAAACCTTGTCGATATTCAAGTGTTTTACAAAGAGTTCCCAAAGGCATAAACACCAATTTAAAGTTGTGAATATAATTTTAGCCAATTTTTTTTGAAACTACCTAATTTAATCAGATCAGTGCCCTATAGAAGACCAGTGAAGAGAAACTGGTTTTGTTGGTTTTTCTTCTAAATCTCCAGCATTTTCCATTTAGAGTGTGAGGCATTAAAGTTATATTCTAAAGTTTACAAAACTGTCAAGCATGTGCAATTTGACACAATTTAAGATTATTCTGATAAAACCAACTTGACAAAAAGCAACTACATTTAAAAATGCACTACTGACTGCAGATATATATATACACACACATTCACACTGCTGCTTTCATTTCTTAATCTTTTTTTCCTGCATATTCTACTGTCAGGTTACTACACCAAATGAATCACAGGAAACAATGTCTGTAATTCAGCCCTTCCAATGTAAGCTATAGCATCTTAGCCTAAAACCATCAAGAGTCAGCTTATTCTGAGAGATCAGACCTAATGCTGAAGTGCAGACCTCAAGTTCCCATCTGCCAGCTCTGATGCACAGAGGAGGGATCTACACACGAGCACAGGGCAGACAGTTAAAGTGGCAAAACCTTCATATTTGCAACAGAAAGATTTATTAGGGATGACGTATCAATGCCCTAATCTGAATAACACAAAAGCTCAACCTTATCCCACTCCCCCTTACCAGCTGTCTCTTGACATCTCAGAGAATGTTAAGAAACCTCCATCCTCTCCCTCCTCCACCAGTTCAACCCAGTGGATGCAGAGAACACATCAACGGGCAAGAGATAACACCAGACTGAATCTCCACAAGGAATACAGAGATGCCTTTGGCAAGAGGCAGTTCACTGCTCAGTACCCAACAGCTGCTGCTTACAGCTGTTTATCCCTCCTTCTCCACTCCCTTATCCATTAACTGTGAGCTCGGAGAAAAGCCTCAGAACTGGTTACAGACTAGGCAGGAAGCTGAAGGGAGCTCGTTCTGTGGAGTTCCACATCACGCCTTCTGTAGAAGAAACTCACACTAGGACTAACAGCAAAAGCACAGACTTATTTTCAAAACTAGATCTCTAAAAGCTGGAATGATCATAAAGATCATAAGAGCTGGCCAACCTTTTTAGTATGCATACGTTATCCCACCTAAATCCTTGATATACTGGAGGACTCTTTAATGTATGCAAGAAGTACCCATCTAATGGAATATTGATCTTTGAAGTTCTATAAATCACTTAAGTGAGATAACAATACCCATTCTCTTCCCACTCCAATGCACACATTTGAAGTTCCATGCTGACTGGGAACTTGTTTCACAAGCACTGTGTTCAATTAACAAGAGAAATCTAAGTTATTTCAATCCAAACTTTCTAGCTGAGGAAGCATCAGTTTTCCTCTCTCATAAAAAAATGACCAGTTCTTAAAACACATCCAATACTTTATTAATAAATGCTGGTCTTCAATACAGAGTACCAAACCTATCCAATTAAAAAACACTTTTCATTTTAGTGATATTAATATCATAGTAGAAATGTCACTTCTAGTTGGATAAGCTAAATCTTAAACAGAATTTAAGTGATGATAGCTTTCATCTAATACAAAATATTTTATTCTGACTTTTAAAAAACATTTAAGTTCTTCAATACTAGGGCCTCCCAAACTCCATTACTGCAGTATCATGGTGTAAAAACCATCCACAGCCTTCTGGCTCAATGTGACCCTTCTTACCACCAAGTGCAATAGTTGTGCTGAATTACCTACCCAAGGCAGGGCTTAATCTAGCCCTAGATATTCACAATAGTTAAGGTGAAATTACAGTAAAAAAAAAGGTAATTCAATACATAAAGAGAGCATTTACAAAAGGTTTAAAGCATTTCAACTAAGCTTACATCAACTGAATTTCATTAGCTAGCTAATCTTAACTTTCTGAACCCCTAAACACACAAATCCAGACTTAATTCTAGACATTCATTCAATGCATGAGTTTCAATCAGGTAACTTCAAGTTATTCAACTATTTTGAAAAAGCCCTGCAAACAAAATCCAAGACTGCCTGCAAAAGTCTTGTGGGTTTCATCCATAGAAGAAAACTTAATTCCAACCAGCTTTATTATATATTGTTTTTTAAATTCAAACCAAATTCAAAAGAAAAACATAGCAGTTTAAAAATAAAGTAATAAGCAGGCTTTGTAACACTTCAGCTTTGGTTAAACTAATGCAGATTCCCATGCAGTCCTCACTGATGCACATTACACCTCACCTCTGAAAAATACTGTATTTTCAGGGTTAGCAGCATTTCTTACTATGAGCATCCGGAGAAGGGGGGTTAAAGTTGCAATTAATTATACATCTAGGAAGAGTGCTGGAGGCTATAGCCTGAGGAAAATAGTTATTCAGCCTCCACTCCACCAGTGTCAATGGAAGCCTTCTATCTGTACTTAAGCAGCAATAAATGGTTTTGCCACCTTCAGCCTTGTGTTTCCAGGATGCCAACTCCACTTAAGATTTTCTAATAAATGGTTCCAATATAATGATGCTGGCTTGTGCTATGCTTAATCAAACGGCCATAAAACACAGCAGGGACAAGCTTTCTTAAGGATTACACAGACGAGACATTTCATGCATACATCGCCTGTATTAATTCTATTCTTAGAATATCAAGATCACTTAGGCCACTTATATCACCTCACTTTAATGGATGCATACAGCAGTGATAAAATGGTGTTACATTTCCACGTTTTCCAAATTTTACACATTCCTGACTCCCTACTCCTACATAAATGCTTCCCTGCTACTGGATCATCAGCATTTGAAGCGGAAGCTCCAGCATGCTGCAGCAATTACAGGATGTGTTTTTAGCAGGCACCATTGACACTTCAGACCAAGACAATGTGCCACAGCATGCACCAAGCATTTAGATACATGCTTATAAATCAATGCAAATTTCTTGGTAATTCTGGGGAGAAAAAAAAAAATTGGGGAAAAATTTCATCCTCAGGAAAGAAAACACTCCATTTTAAGATGCAGGCTCACATCATGCCGTGGGAAAAGAACTTGCTTGTTATCATAAAACAACTGCAAAGCAAGCCATATCAAGGACAGAGTTTTGCCAACTGAACACAAGCTGCCCCCAGAGCAGATGGCACTTATGCCATGACAAACTCCATCATAACAATAATCTCTCTGGGACTGGCTGTGAACCTGACAACTACTTCAGTTTGGGGAGCGCTTTATACAGGGTATTCCAGAAGTAGACAACCCAACACATAAATACTCTTTTACTTTCATTTTCAAATCAGAAGTAGAATTTGCCAGTTATGTCTTAAGAGTGGTTGTATTCTGAATGTGTAACAACTTCAAATTAAAGGTACACACACACACTAACAGTCTCTCTACGTCTAGTTTACTCAACATAATGAAAAATGTTATTTTGCCTGATACATCAAGTCCACAAAGAGGGAGTCAGCCAAACAGACCGAAAAATATCTTCACTGCTACATTCAGGATATCATCTGCTGCAGGAGACAATGAATTCTAGTCCTGACAAGTAATAACACAAACTAAATCAGCTACATCTGATTACTGTGTTCTGAAGTCCTGGTTTCTCTTTAGCCTGTTCTCATCTACTGCCAAAGATATACTACAAGGAAGCAGGGAGTTCCAAGGTCTGATCTATGATCTTACAATTGGAAGACAGGGAATCCCAGCTTACCAGTGACAATGCCATTCTCTCTGGGTTTTACTGGTTAACAGGATTAAAATTACATTCACAACCATTTTGTTACAGAACTGGCCCTGCTATTTTTTTACGTCAGCATCAGACCCTGTAAACATTCGTACTGGAGACCAGTAGAGGAAAGAAAACAACATGCAAAGAATGGTTTCATTCCACAAATTAAGTTCACTTCCAGGCTTGCAAATACAAAAATCAGAACTACAAACTCCATGTGGATTTAGAAGTGTATCTTGTAGTATGTTGTGATTAAACTGATTACAAAAACCCAAACAAACACACGCACAAAAAAAGGCAAATAGAAAAAACCGTAACTCAACTATCTTCCCAATCCTAAACTCTTGCACTGGGTAAAGGAAGAACCTTGACACTACACAGCGCAATAGAGCACAAGGACCAATACAGCACAAGAGACTGTACACAACAGGCCAAAACGCTGAAGTCAGACAGATGACTTACTGGTTCAAGAGTCACGCTGAATCGCTTTCAGGTTCTGACCACCAGATTACTACTAAGTGGGGGTTTGTCTTGGTTTACATTTGACAGTAAATTCTTACCTGCAGCGCCTGAATGTGTTTCATAAGCATGAGCTGATGACAAAGCATACCAGGGAGTAGCTGTGTTTCAACTCAAGTGATATCATCCACTAATACAGGGAACAAGTTTTGATGGCAGATTCAAAAGGAATTGTTTTGAAATTCTTGCCAGAGCATAGCCCTAATTCAAAGACAAACCATTCAGTTACCTACCCAGAATGGATTTAAAATTTTCAAGGATAACAGTACTATCCACTCACGAAAAACATTATAAAAATCGCTCGTTTTGTCTAAAATATGACCACAAGTACTGCGTGAAATTAAAGCAAGACTAGCAGGCGGCATAAAGTTTACACACTGTCTACAAAAGATGTTTTGTGCACCGAAATTCACCGATTTCAGGACACACTGACGTTCTGCCATCTTGGCAGGCTATGAGATGACCAAGAAACTCCTCTGAGCTCTTGAAGCACGTAAGTGCTCCACGTAGCTCGCGTAAGAACGAGCACAGACCAACAGCGACTTCCCGGTAACGCCGCTGCGCTCCTATCGCGTTTTGCCATTACATCCCAGCAATTCTCAAACCTGCCGAGAAAACCTAAACCTGCCTAGGGTCAACTTCACGCCAGGAGCCTTCTTACCCTGGGAGAGGTTTCATAAAAAACAACCACCACCACAAAACCAAAACAGAAACAAAAAAAAAAAGAAAAAAAAAAAAAAAAAAAAAAAAAAAAAAAAAAAAAAAAAAAAAAAAAAAACCCACCCCAAAAAAAAAAAAAAAAAAAAAAAAAAAAAAAAAAAAAAAAAAAAAAAAAAAAAAAAAAAAAAAAAAAAAAAAAAAAAAAAAAGAAAAAACCCACCAAACCCAAACCAACAAACTTTCATCACCTCGGCATTTTTTCCGAGTTAGCCGCCGCGAAGTTGCTCCACCCGGCTCCGATTGTGCAACGGGGGGGAAGGCGGCGGCGCGCAGCGCGCTCTCGCCGGGCGTGGGGGGAAGCGATTCCCGGACGGGCGATGGACTCCCGGGGGTCCGGAGGGCCCCGGGGCAGCGGAGAGGAGCGACTACGGGGCGAGGGCAGCACCGCGGTGGCTGCTCCCTGTGTCCGTGCCGCGTTATTGCGGAACGCGAGGGATCCCGGAAAGCGCCCGGGCCAGGCGGACCCGCCGCCATCTTACAATGCGGGAGAGAAGTTGCACAGCAGAGGGGAGAACCCGGACCAGGGGCCCAGCTGCTGCCCCGGGCAGCGCCGCCATCGCGCCGAAACCCCCCGGCACACACAGGCCGGTGCCATCCGGGCCGGCTTCGGCGGAAGGGCAGCGGCAGCGACCTCGGGCTGCGCTGACATCCGAGCGGCCCCGGGAGCTGTCTCTCTCCGATCCCCCTGTCCCCCGCCCTCAGGAAGGGGCTGGGGCCGAGCTCTGAGCTCAACCCGAGAGAGAGCGGCCTCGCCGCCCCAGCCGGGCCGCGGCCCCGCCGGAAGGAGCCGCCGCTTCCCGGCCTCTCCAGCCTCCGCCTCTCCCCCCCGCCCGTCTCTTCCAGGGGCGAGGGGGAGGGGGGGATCGCGATGGGGGAAGGGGAAGAAAAAACACCCAAAAAATAACAATAAAAAGAAGGGCAAAACGGTGAAGGGGGAGGGGGGGACGGCGGAGGAGGAGGAGCCGCGGCGCTCACTCACCTTGTTGATGCGTTTCAGCGCCATTGTGTGTGTGCGAGTGCCGGGCCCGTCTACGCGCCGGGGTGACTCCGCGCTCCGCTCGGGGGGCCGGCAGGGAGGAGGAGGAGGAGAAGGAGGAGGAGGAGAACGGGGAGGAAGGCGGAGAGGGGGGAGGGGGCAGCTGCTCTTCTCCTTCCTCCGGAAACAGCCGGGGGGGCGCCCGACCGGCCGGCCGCCCGAAGTCCTGCCTGCGGGCAGCAGGGCCGTGAGGCTGCCGGGGGAGCGCTCCGCCCGCCGCCGCCCGTCACGGCCGGGAGATGGTGCGAGGTGCGGAGAGAGCCGAGAGGCGCCGCCCGCCCGGGAGAGCGAAAGAGGAAGGGCGAGAGAGCCCCGCGCTGCCGCCGCTGGCCAGGCCCGGACGCCGCGGGAGGGAGGGAGGCGGGGCCGGGCCCGGCACGCCGCCGCCAACGGCTCCAGGGGGCGGGGCTGAGAGCCGAGAGGCGGAGCCAAGGGCGAAAGGGCGGGGCAGGGCAAGGAAGGTTCTGGGGTTGCCCGCGGGTGTCGCCGCCTCGGGACGGCTGTGCGGCTCTTCCTGCCCGTGGCTCCTGCGGGTCGCGGCGGGCTCCGGAGCTCGGCGGCGAGCGCGCACCTCTGACGGCGGGTCCCGCCCCGCCGGGCTCCCCGCGAAATGGCGGCAGCGGCCGGATCTAGGTCCGCCTGCTGACGCGGGGCGCGGTGTTCCTCCGCGCGTCAGCTGTCTGTCAGCGCCGCGGAGGGGTCAGCGTCCACCCAGGGACGCGGATCCGTCGGCCGCCCCGGATCCCTCGGCCGCCCCGGCTCCCGAGTGGCTGGAGCGGGGCTCGGCCGTCTTGGCGCCTGGGAAGAACCAGCGCTCCCACGGGCACGGCCGTCGCGGGAGCGTTTGGGCACGGAGCAAGGCGCGAGCCCCAAAGCGATGGGATTTGCACCGTTCGCCACGGTGCGAGTGACGAAGCTAAAGCTCGGCTCTTACCCAGGAAGAGCGCAGGCCTGGTCTGAGGATAACGGGGCTGGACGCTTCCTTTTAGTGGCATATCGGCGCACACGAGGATACGAATCCAAGTGTCTCAGTATAGGGGAAAAAACATCACCAAAGGGAAGATACGGTGACGTGGTGTGTCAGTAGGGAGCCAGACGCATCAAAGAGAATCATATAAACATCAAAATTGGAAGTGACCTTTAAAATCATAGTTGAACTTTCACATGGCATTACCACTGTATCCCTAAACCGTATCACCAGCGCCAGTTACAGACACCTTTTAAGCATCTCCAGGAATGGTGACTGTACCACCCTCCTGGGCAACCTATTCCAATGCTTGACCATCTGAACATTGAAAAAAATTATTCTAATATCTAATTTGAAGCTACCCTGTCTCACCTTAATGCCATTTCCTCTAGTCCTCTCACAGCACGCAGTCTAGAGGAGACTAACCCCCACCTCACGACAACCTTTTAGGTAGTTCTAGAGAATGATGAGGAATAATTATTGTATTTACAGTGATGCCATTTGTGACACTTCAGCGCCTTGGAGGCTTTCTATTTTGTGCAGCAAGGGCCAACAGATCACTCTCAGCCAGGTGGTTTTTTCTCACAGTAATAAATTGTGCAGGTTTATGCATAGTTCTCTGCATGGAAAAGGACTCCTACTCCATTTCTGTGAAACGAGAAGAGAAAGATTGCCTGACTGCCCTTTTGCTGTGATGATGAGATGTATTAGAGTCACAAACATGGCATTTGCTGTCCAGGGGGGTGTCCACATAATTGCACTGGACTCAGTTTGTGTTTGTTGTAGTGCCGTAATGTTAGTTGTCTTGCTGTCTTAATTATTACTAATTATTATTGGTCTGGAAAAGGCAGAATATTCAGAAAAGCTTACTGTGTAACAGCATTTTCAGTATGAAGCTTGACAATAGGCAGTAGTGGATTATGAGAGCAGTGGGGGTTTTTTATTACTTTTAAAAATAGCACTGTAGTAGGACTGCCATAGTTTTTTAACACTGATATTTACAGGCTAAAGAGAAAACAATGCCTTGTACTCGTAAAGTCCAGTTATCTTGCTATGATCTCCTAAACGAATCCTAGCAACTTCCTTATGTAGTCTTCATTTTCTGCTTATTCTTTTAACTGTACTGAACAGCATGTTCAGGAAGTATAATTTCAAACTATTTGATTTTCATTCTTATCATCGTAGTCAAGAATATTGGTGAAGAACACCTTGCTGTTCCTGCTTTGGATTACGGATGCTATTAAACTACTGCAAGTCACCAGCGTGTCTATCTTTGTACCACAGACGTTTCTCTGCCTTGTAAATTGCTCAGAAACTTTCTGAGCTTCATTATTGTTCATCATCTCAGGAGATTTAGATACTTGGCAGTATTCCAGTTCTACATTTTGTAATTATTACTTGAGATTAATGACCTCTAATATGACTTTACATTAACATTTTTGATCAGACTTGTGATTCACATTTTCTGTATAATGAAAGAAATTAAGAACAGCACAAACATTCTGTTGACAGCGTGTTATTTTCCCTGCTAACAACAGGAATTGTTAATCTGGTAAATCAAGTTTTGTTACATGTTAAATTCAATATCTCTATTAGCATTTGACTCCAAAGAGAATTTAAAATTTATCGGATAGCTCTTGTTTATAGCCATTGCTCAGAAACGGATTTGCAAATTTTAGTTTAGTGTACTTGTATAGCAAACATTTTATTGCATTTGCTGATCATTTTTAAAAACAAATCTGCCCATTTAAATAATGACCTTTAAATACACTTGAGAAAAATAATAAAAAAACATGGCTTTTGTAGGAATGAAAACAAGACATGCAGTCACAGTTCTGTGACCAGTTCTGCAAGTCACAGCACACAGTTCTGCTTGGAGAACATTATACTTTTCACTCTCACCTCCTTTTCCTCAGATTGTAAGGTAAAAATCATGTATTTTCTCCTCAGTATTTGAAAATAAATAAAACCAAGTGGTTTTTTTTACTTCACTAGGACTACTTGAGCAAGTAAGGCCTCAAAACCTGAATACGTTGATGTGCCCATACGGAGAATTTCTCAGCTTTACCAGACACAGCAGGTATATTCTTTTGCATAGATTCTTCATATGGTAATATAACATGCAAGAGGCACAGATGATGGTTACTGAATAAGGGTGTTGCAACTTATTGTGGAACTATTTGTGTTTGCTTCATTTTAATTTGATTTTTGAAGCTAATCCTCAGAAGTGGCTGTAGAGAGGTATTACCATGTCTAATCCTCCATAGTAGTGGAGTCAGGTTAGACTTTTAGAGGTTTATTATGCAAAATAGCTCAGTAGATGTGGCCTGGTAATAAATAGTTTGCACAAAAATACTGACAGCAGACTAGCTCTCTTGAACCCTGTCTCTGAATTTTGTTTTTTCAAGTATGGTGTTCCAGAGCCCTGTGTGCCCAAGTGATCAACAGCCTCCAAAGGCTGGATTCAGCAGTCTATTTCAGCTGCTTCTTCATGGTCCAACAGAGGAATGGATGGTCCAGCCATGAATGGAGGTTGCCTTGTTTGGTTGTTAGAGCACTGCCCCTCGGGGATTTGAGGGAAAAGCAGCCCAGCCTTTTAGTTCAAAAGGTTAGCATAGGTTACTTGTACATCAGTGCTGGTTTTTCACTTCTGCTTGCCCAAGACCAGCCAGTTTTATATTTGGAGCACACTATTCTACCTGCTTTCAAAACAGGTGGAGTAACCAAGCATCCTGGACACTAAGCAGCATTCCACACAGGATGCTTCATATATCTGAGAGGAAAGGGGGAAACAAGCTGCAAATGTTTTCCAAAAAGATTTTCCATTTTAGGAGAGAAAAAAACAATTACTTCAACAAAAGCAAGATCTCCATCTCATCCATCCAATAGATTACTAGTAGTTCCTGTTTGGGACACTTTGGCTCATGCTGCTGGAAAACAAAGTGCTAAGATCAACAACAACAACAACAACAACAACAGCTTCTCCCTGTTTGCATGTATTAGCAGGCCTCAATTTTCTCTTCAGCATCCTGTCCAACTTGTTTTTCCTTTAATTATTGTAAATTGAGCTTGCAGCCAAATCCTTCTTTAATCTGAACAAAACTCACCTGATTGAGGACCCTTTTGATTCAGTGGATACCACAAAGAATAAGATCACAGGACAAAGTTGATAAAATAAGATTGTTCCATTGGCTTTTTTTTTTTTAACACAACAACCAAAAAAAAAGGCTGAATTTGCCAAGTGCCATTACAAGACAGTGGAAAAAAATAGGTTTGGGGATGCCATTGGGTTCCACTTGATTTTTTTTCAAATTCCAAAGATCAGCAGGCCTTTCTGTGTAGCTGGGGGCTTCTCCCCTTCCACAAAGGTGACTAGGTCACACTTACAGACTTGTAGTGCATGCTCAGTTCCCTGGCTGTTGCATCTGGGACCACTATGCCTCCTGTTAGGAAGAAGAGGTAGCAACCCCCTTTCACATCTGGAGTGAAGCCCAAGGTCAGTGTGTTAGGCAGCAGTTAGCTTTTTAAGAAATACCAGATAAAAGGTAACTTTCTTGGTATTCCAACTTGGCCAACTCTTCATCTCCCATTGTTTCTTCAACAGCTTCTCTGACATTTTCACTGAAACAATTCCCAAGCTAATCCACATTTCCTTTGAATTAGAAGTGCTTTTCATCTCACTTCTAGGTCATAGAGCAAAATGCCGAGTCCCTACATCAACCCATTTTAAGTTGTTGCAGCTTTGTGTAGGGAGTTGGAAAACCTAGTGTTTAAGTCTACATATGACTCCCAGTGAAAACCTGGAGTGCTTTGTTGAATAACGTTATGCTAAGTTTTCATGGCTTGCACAGTCATGTGGGATTCACAAGAGCATAGATCACTTCAGTAACTTACACCAAGATAAAGAGACTGAAGTCCCCCACAAAATCTTCCGGTCTTCAGGATTTTGTTTACCACTTCATTGTTTGGCACTTTTTTATCTTCATAGTGACAACATCGTTTTCTTTTAGTTAAAGATTCTTCTCTTCTCTTGAAATCCTTCCAGAAAATAAGAGCTATTTTACAAGAATAAACACATGACAACATAAAATTCTTTATGCTATTTTCACAGACCTAAGCAACAGAATCTCTGAAAATCACTACAGGTTATTTATTCATATGCATACAGAGTATTCCCTTTTTTTTTTCCCCAGGAAAACTACCATTTGATCTAGATGAAAAATATATACCTGTCAAGTCACCAGCAGTTTTCGTCAACAAGAATGTTCATTTTCTGTGCTGATTCAGCTCTATGGATATTGAAGCATGAAAGTCAGATGAGCATGTGTATGGTGTAATTATGATGACAGATTTGAAAACCAAAAATTTTTGTTGTTGTGCAGTTACTACCCCCGTTCCCTTCTTTTGTATGAATTCTTTACATGCCTGAATAAACATACATAATATAAACATACGTGGCAATACAGGAGGGGTGTGAAGTGCTAAGCAATTGTCCACTGTTGCTAAAAAAAGGTAACAGGCTGAATTCAGCGGGCAAAACCTCTCTCTAGAGCAACTCAGGAATTTTATCAATTTCAGGAGGCCAAGGTACATCAGTTGGAGACCTTGTCAAAAAGGTGTTTAATGGTGACCTACTTTACCCTATCCCTTTGACGGTGGTTGCTTTTCCTTGTTATTCCTGTTTTTTGTCCCCTCAGGCTGCCTTCAGACTGCAAGCTAAGTCTGTATGGGTTACACTGTTGCTGAAAATGACCAAGCTGTTAACAGCAGTTCTCAGCAGTAGGTAATTTGACCTATTGTGTTTACTAAAGGAGACATCAAAGGATTCTCTGGAGCACTTTCAAGATATGTCTATTTTTATTACTTTGATGTAATTGATTACTAGCCAGATCTGGATCATCCTAATTCGGTTGCTACTCCAGTGCTTGTTCCAGGATGCAAATGTATTAAGCAAACCACAACCTTTTGAGGAGTGTTTGGGTTTAAGAAAGGATTTGACCAGTGCACCTAATAGGCTTTAAAAGCTGCTAGTTCAGATAAAATGTTAGTGCTTAAAGGTAATTACTCAAACAGGCCAGTTAAGTGTTTCACAGGCTCCCCAGTATGGGCACGGCTGTTCAGGGGTCACAACAGGCTTTAAGTTGATCGAAGTGCAGGCTTCCATTCACCTGCTCGGCTACATGCAAAGTACAATTTTCACTGTTTGACTAGAGGTACAGGGAATTAGTTAGCCTGAGCTGATCAGGACACTGATGGTGTACTTCATACGCTGAAGTATAAACCACCTTTTATCTCAGTAGGTTTCCCTGCAGAGATCAGCCAGTGTTTCCAGAAGACCTGGGACAGAGACCCTCACTGAGCTAGGAGCCCTAATACTATTGATGTCACAAATGGCCTGCAGCAAACTACTTCTGGCTTTGTCTCCTTCTTCTGAGACAGTCCTGCTGGTGAATTGTTCACATATTTGTAGCTAAATAAACATTACACTTCAGCAGAGGCAGCAGGTTCACTTGCTGTCACTCTTCATTTGGAGGGGTTTTTTTTTCTTGAACATTCTTTCTTTCTCTTTTTTCCCCCCCCCCATTGTGTTTTATACAGAATAATGCTATGTTTCTCTGGGGAAATTATTACAGTCTTGTAGAGTGCTGTGTTCTAATAGTTTGATGGTGTATTGGCTTAATTTAATAATTTAAGAAAATAAAGTCCACAGAAATACTTCAGGGCTTTTTGTCTGTTTGGTTGGTTGGTTGGTTTGTCTTTGACCTGTCAGGAGTATATGCTGTTTATTTAGACAAGGGATTTAACTAGCCAACTACCATTGGAATGAGGAGTCATTTTGGCTTTTCTTTCTGTCTTTTTGACCAATCCCATCTTTAAAGATTTGCCTGATCTTTTCTTTGGTATGTTCCAGTTAACCACAAGGTATCCAAGAGCTTACTTAGACATCAAATATCTAGGTAATTACAGCCAAATATATCTCTTAAAAGGATGGCATATTATTTTTGTTTTCTGTTTTATTGTAATTTGGCAAATATTGTTGATGACTCTAAGTCACCAATACTGAAATTAGCCAGTTATTTCATCATTATGGTTAGGGTGATGGTCCAGGACAGTATTTCTGAGGAGGTGAGTTGTGACAGACATGGTAGTAATGAAATATGACCAGGTGTTGTCAAGTTGCTGAAAATTTTGCAAATCATAAAGCAAAGGTAACCTAACTTCTGTACTCCTGCTGACTTTTATTCTTCAAGGTCAAGCATGCTTTTCAGTTTTTCAGGGAATACTACCTGGATTTTTCACTTTCCAAGCAATGAACGTGAATCTGTTTTTATAAAGACCATGAGGACTGCAAATATTTTGGTTTGTTTTGCTTTGGAAAATGGGATATTATCTTATTTTAAAAAATACCTCCTGAAAATTACTCACTTAAGGAGTTGGTAGTGGAATCCAAGATACTAATTTTCTCAGTCATAGCGATTTAAATTCAAAATAACAGCAAAAGAGATAATTTCCTTCCTGACTACTTGGGGGCTTATCTTAAATGATTTTATGCTCTTCATTTAGGTCCCATATAAGAAAAGCATTGCTACAATAGAAATGGAGGACTCGGGTCGTTGGAGACTAAGTGATACCCTTACCCATTCATCATTCGGAATATTTGACAGTATCAAATTGTGTTGGACAGGCAATTTGAGGGACTATGTGCATCAGTGGTTTCTACTATATTTGTTTCCTGAATAATAAAAACATTTCTGTCCCTGAAACTCTCAAAATAACTGACACAGAAGTAAAAAAAAAACAAAACAAAACAAAACAAAAACCTAAACAAATAATTTAATTCCTCTTGGGAAATCAGTTTAAAACATTCTCAAGTGTTTTAATAAATTAACTATAGACACTATCATAAAATTAGCTTTCAATAAAAGACTTTTGGTTCTAATAAAAAGGGGCACTAGAATCTTTTCCTAGTTTCCAAAAGCACTCTCCTAGCGTGTTGTTCAACATGAATGCCTCTTAATTATCATGTACCCTTCACAGCCCTTAGGATTACATTTCCTGTAAAGTAAGTTCTGTAAATTTGGGGGTGATATGTTTATATCCTACATTTTGTTAGTTACTTTTTCCTCCTTTGAATCAGCAGAGAAAGCATCTTACTAAAAAAAAATATTTACAGACCTTACAGCTCTGTGCACTGGGATGGAGTACAGAATCTATATAAATTTCTGGCAATATCTTGAAAAGTAAATGAGGAAGTAACTTAAAAATCTAGGGAACAGCCAACTGTGTAGATCTAGCAGTGCACTGTCCTATAGCTGAATTATGGTCCAGAGGATGGGGAATGTCTGGAAAAAAATAGAAAAGAAAAGGCATTAGTAAGATAGGCATAAGTGAGGCTTTATTAATCTTATTTGCCAACTGTAATACTAGTCCATGTCATTGCCTTGGAATCAAGATAGACACATTTTCCTTGCTTTCATCTCCATCTGTTGGACATACACTGGTCTAAATTAAAGAGGCATGGTGTCTTGGGGTTGAGGTTTTTCTTTTGCTCCTCTTTATTCTTGTGAGATGACAGAGAATGAGTATGGCTTACTGTCAGTGCCAGATCTGGCTAACCTTGAAAGAGGGAGCCAGGCTCAGACATCTCCTCAGCGCTGTCATTGTACAGCTGTCTGAGAAGGGATGACAAACTGCTGTTTCACTGCAGCGTCACTGAGCATTGTGACACAGGAAGAACTTAAGAGCAGAGTGCAGTCCTACAGCAGAGATCATCTACTCTGTCCTCAGCAGGGAAGCTGGTAGTTTTCTGTGCTATAATTAGCCAGTGCCAAAGAATGCACACTACGTCACAGGAATTAGTCTTGTGGCATTCTCACCTTTGCCTTCCAAAATGAAGGAAATATTTTTCAGTGACAGCTCTTATGCCAAGGAAGTACTAAGGGAAAAAATATATCCTCAGATATCTGGTCAAGAATAGACAGTCTTCACTCATCTATGCAGTTTAAAAAGAAAGGTGAGTGGTCTGCTGCTGAGAATATACTGACATATATATATATAGCTTCTTGTCGCCAGAATTCCCATAATAAGCACAGCTTGTAGTGTTTTGATAGTGGTTTTAGTTCACATCTGTTCATCTGACAGTGTGTACTTCCCAGATTATGTCAGCTTTGTCCTCTGTAGGTCCTTTAGTCAAGGGGAGGATGTATCTGTTTTCCATCACTGCAGCTTCCTCCCAGGGGACAATCTGGGGATTTTGCAGTCTGATTTATTGCAACAAACCAGGCAGAACCTGCTACAAATCAATAACATATCTGGTCTCTTACGAACATATTAGTGAATCCTAAGGATACTTGTTCTGATTTGAGCAAAACTTGTGAAATAGCAGCTCCCTGGAAGCCAATGAAGTTCCAAATCTATGCAAATCTGTATATGATCAGGTTATTCTGGATCCTCATGAGCAGTACATACTGGATCAACTACCTAGTGCTGATGGAAAAGCTGGGTGATTTGTGTAATGGGTCAAAATTTAAAACTCATTGCAATATTAAATTTACTGTGCACTTTCCTGTGCATTGTCAGTGTTACTTGACTGATGTTTTTTACAATAGTTTCATGTCATACAACTTGTTGCTTTCTGTGCTTTAAACAAATGCAATTTCAACTGAGGGTAACGGAGTGGATATCCATAGTTTCATCTTGTGCTATTCCTGCAACTGTTAGAGTAGCTGTAGAAACCACTTCCAGTGATAACCACTTCATAAAAAGACAACTCCAGGTTGGATAAATCCATACAATGGAAGTAGAAAGTAACTGAACTTTGTCTGGGGATATCTGGGAAGCTAGCACCAAATACACTTATATTTTTCTTGAGCTGGGGATTTATTCAACTTTGTTTTATACCCAACTCATGGGTAACATTTCCCACTCCCCAGTGGTAAGAATCAGAGAACAGAATCAAAGTGTTAAACCCATGGCTGAGAGATCAATGCGTGGCATTTTTCTTGAATAAATAAAAACAGTGTCTACTGTTCTGTTCTCTCATGCACAAAGTTGCCATGTTGGAACCTGATGCAATTCTTAGAAATCTTGCCATTTTTCTTCACATTCTTGTTTTCATTCTTTTCAAAATTAATTCCCTACAATCTCCAGTAATAAGTGCCATTCTAAGCCACAGGGATTTTTAAAAGTCAACAATAATGCATGCTGTTCGTGGGACGCTGCAGTTACTTAGGCAATTATGATAGCACCTTCTTTCAAAACGTAACATTACATTGTATAATTCTTGGACATTAGCTAGATTAGGAAGTAATACCGTGCTCAAAGTAATTTTATAACATGAACATTATGCTATCACAGGATTACCCCACTGATTTTGTTATAAATGTGATTTGTTTCCTTAACTTATTTTTCTCTCAAACACTTTGCCCACCATGGACAGGTAGCTATTTTCAATAAACACCAGCAGAAGCCACTTAAGGTGCCAGGTCTCAGAGCCAAGTGAAAGCACAACTCTCTCAGCTTTCTTCTCTGGGCAACTCAACCTCTGGATGTAAAAATCTGAAGTAAAAACCTAACCGGTGTGCAGTGCAATTGCAACTTGCTTGCAATGTTCTTATGTATATAATACAGGAAAGTAACTGTATCTACGTGGTCTTATATCCGATTTTAAGCCAGTCTGCTTAGTTTTTGAGATTCAATTATTTAACAGTTGGATGTTGACAGTGCTGCATAACTGGCTAATGGAGACATCGCATGAAGTGAATCACAGTTCCTACAGCTCTTCTGGGGTGTAATGATTTTGCTTGCTTTTGGGGAAGTGGAAGAGAGAGGTATCTTTGCATACAGCAGGAATAGCAGCTAATTGCACCCCATTGTGAAATGACCCTAATACAAAGGGAGAGATCTAGCTTCCTCCCTGTGTTTGCTGATCGCAGAAGCCAGTCCTTCAATGGCAGTGTAGTTTTTAGTTAGCAGTAGTACCTTAGCCTGCTGCAGAGATTATTCCAGGCAGTCAGTTTGGAAAATGGCAATACCAATTCCAAGAAAGTGGTTGAAACAACACCAGACATCTTCTTGATAGAAAAGCTCATTACCATGAAAGAGTACTGAATAAATTACTGTGCTACTTAGGCTTGTTTTACTGATGTAAGAACAGTGTGTCTGCTGCCTTAGAACCTTTTATCTTTTATCCTTACTGTTATGTACTTGGTAAAATAAAACAAATATATGTAATTTTTAAATGTTCTTCTTTGCAAATCTCACATGTTCTAGACAGACCAGTAAATATTATCTCCTTTTATAGCTGAATTAAGGGCAGAGGGAAACAGCAATTTTCAAAGGGTAACATAAAGAGGTAAACAAACAGATTCTTTTCATCTATCCTCAGTCTGTTGGAGCAGGACTAACCAGGTTTTGGATGCTGAAGGCAGCTCTTATTTCTGCTGTGAGCTGGACCAGTGCAGCTACATTGTAGTGACAAGAACAAATTCTGCCAAACATCATCTGCACCACGAACTTTTCTACCCTTCTTATCAAAGCATGGGCTGGTTCTCATTTGGGCAATGTTTGGGAAATTGCATGTCAAGGACCTGAGCTAGCCCTAACAATGGAGATCTCTTCATGTGGGCTCCGTGCTCCATTTTATCTCTAGTGTTCTTGCTAGATGAAAAATCCCAGTGATAGAGGATACCCAGTGCTGAAAGCAATATTCATCTTTCCATACAGGTGACCCAGGTTCTGTTCAAGTATCTATGTTTCGGCTTTTTGTGCTGCTCTTTTATTACAGCAACTTTTACATATCCTCCCAATACCAGGGTTTCAGTGGCTAAATTTAGCATGAAACACAGAGGCAATCCCTACTTTTTGACAGCTCACAGACTGAAACTAAATATACAAGAATGAATTGTTGCATGTTACTCTCCCCACAAAAAAGTGAGAAAATTTTCCAGATACCAAACAATATTGATATTTGAGTTGAAAAATACCCTGAAAAAATCCTGAAGAAGCAATCTGTCTCTGGAATAAGAATGTTCACGTAGGGTGTTAAACATGTGTAACAGAAGGAAGATGTCACATCTGCCTGCTAAACCTCCTGATGTTGACTAATCTTAAGTTCTGAACTCATAATGTGGTCCCTGAATATGGATTACTGTGTGAATCCTGCAGGACTGAGCAAGCAAGTTTACATTTTCCACCTTAAAGCAAACAGGAAGTCTGCAGCCAAATTGCAAGGTGAATGTGCATCTCCTGTGCTCCAGTTCAAACTGGATTTTTAAAGACCACTTTTCGCTTCCGCTTCGGTTAAGAATCTCATTCAGGTTTCATTTTCTTTATAGATTTGCTGTAATCTGTGACTTTCAGACTCTGATATGCCAAAGCCATCCGTGACTTATGTCAGCTGATCCCTACGCAACAGGAGGGGCACAGGGAGAGCAATTCCTCTCTGCAACATTTGCAGGTGGACTTGCAGTGTGCTGAGTGCAGCACTGATCAAAGGCAGCACAGCAGGGCTCGGGAGGTTCCCCGAAATGTCAGCTGTGCTCCCAGAATCCAGAGAAGGCTGGAAGAGCAGAAGAATGTGGGGAGGAGGAGGGTAGGACAGAGGTTTTCAACTTCAGTGTGAAGTTGTTTGATTTAGGCCTGGAGTATCTACTTTATGTATTCTTCCCTTGAAAAGTCTCACAAAGGAGGTCACATCATGATATTTGATGTATAATTTTTTACAGGAATAACCAAGTGTTTTACTCTTTCATTATCTTATCCAATAGCCGGCATCTGCCTAGACAAGAAGTAATCATTTTAGGACATCAGACACAGTCATTACATGGATAAATTTAGGTGAGGTAGGGAACTTAGATACTCTGAGATGACAGGAATATTCCCACCAGCTAAAGATGATGATTCACCAGGAAATGTTAATGTAAGGTCACAGGTAGAAAAGTAATAGGCCAGAAGCACAAATAAATTTGATTTATCCTAAACTTACCTTTCAGTATTTTCCAGCACGAAAAGTACACAGTTGATTTGGGCAGATATGGTGGGATATCAGTATACTGAGGAAGGAGAGAGAACTGTGCTTCAGTCAGGATCATGTAAGGAAGGAGATAGGTCTTGTACAATTGCGGTGTTTCAGCTTTCCTGCTCGTGCTCTGTGCTATATGCTACTAGCACTGGGTAGATTCACTTACGGTGGGAAAGCGCCTTCAACCAAATGGTGTCATGACAAAGGGATTAACATTAGCATCTCCAGGTGTGGATGGATTGTCTAAATTGACCCAGAACAGCTACATGCTTCCCTCTTTTTCATCTGCCTATACAGATGATTTTCTATGACAAAAAATGACCAGTCTCCTAGACATAACAATAAAATAAAATGAAAACAAACAAAACCCCTTATGTGATAGGTCTTGTTCTGTGCAAATCATTGCCAAACACGAGGTGGATGGGCCTCTCCCTGTAACTTTAAATCTCTCAGCATTCACGTTATCCTACCTCATTCACATGAAGAAAAACTTTCAGTCTTTTTACTTCAATATTTATAAGACCATCAACATGGAATACAACTTGAATGCAGCAGGGTGATGACAGGTAAAAGCATAAGCCACATATGATTAAATACGGCCCCTCACGCCCCCAGCCTTGCCGTCCCTGCCCTTCCCCGCCCGCGCGCCCCCTGGCGGCGGGAGCCCTCCCGCCCCATCCTCTTCCCGCTCCGGCGGCAGCGCCCCCTAGCGGCCTCGGCAGGAAGCGCGGCCCGGGCGGCGCGCGCGGAGGCACGGGCCCGTCTGCCTGGGCGCGTGCG
>WAAE01016136.1:24664-41261 GCA_013400495.1 Nicator chloris
CGTCTGCCTGGGCGCGTGCGCGGCTCCACCCCGCGGCGCGTGCGCGGCGGGCGCATCCCGAGTCGGCGCGCGGGGGGACGGCGGCAGAGCCCGGCAATGGTGCTGGAGACGCTGGCTCGCATCGTCAAGGTTCAGCTGCCCGCCTACCTCAAGCGCCTGCCGCTGCCCGAGAGCGTCGGCGGCTTCATCCGCCTCACAGGTAGGCGCGGGGAGCGGGACCGCCTTCCCGCCCCGGCGGCGCAGTCGGTCCTGCCTGGGATCCGGCTCTCACCCCTCACTCCAGGCATCGCTCGCTGTCTCCCGGCCGCGCCACAGAACGGGGAACCCCAAACCTTGAACTGTTGCAGCAGGGGGATGACCCGACAGGAGGTGTCGGTCCCATGTGGGGCAGGGAGAGCTGTCAGGATGAAGGGCAGGGACAGAGTAAAACGTTCGCGTTTGAAATTCCTCTGGGAACCAACGCCGGGGACCCAGAGGCCGTGCGCCGAGGTGGATTGGGATTTAACGAGAGGCCTAAAGCACAGCCTCTTCCTCACAGGTCAAAGACAGCATCTGTACCGAGTTAAACCAAAGAAAACGCTTTCTGGGAACCTGCCACATACATAAAGTCAGGGTAGTTTTTTAATTTAGTAATTTTTGTAAGTATTTTCTGCGTGAGGGAATAGAAACACCAGTTCATTAATTTTAGCCCTGCCACGGAGTGAACGAGAAAGAAAAGTGAGTAGTGACGACTTCTGTGGGTGCTCAGTGCTTTGCACACTGAGGCTGGGCGGTGATAACACAGCAGGCTCTCAAGCAGTGCCAAGTGACGGGGTTAGTTCAGTGACAGCAAGGAAGGAATACTCTCCACAGAAAGTAGAAAAAGTTAGCAAAGTGCGGAATCAACCTTATATCTTGCAGCACTAACACCATGACTGCAATAGTGTTGGAAAATTGTTAAATTTAGAACAGGCACAGTTTATTTAAAGCTGGCTTTGAGCACTTCTTTTTTTCCAGCACGTTTATGCTGCTTGTGAACTGCAAGTCTCATTATCTTCCTCAGGAAAAGCAAATCTCTTTTAAATTAACTGTTCTTCCACAACTACTCTCTCATATGAAAAAGCTGTTGATTACATTTACCAAACAGAGAAATTCAGGTGCTACAAAGTTGGGAGGTAGGGGAGCATAAAAAAACTACAAACTACAGAACAATGCAGCTTCTCCTAGTTCTAGTATTTGGCAGTTTCCTAATTAAGCAATTACCCTTGTTACCACAACTTGACTTAAATTTGTTAAGCTTAGTAATATTTTAATATCTTACTGCTTCACTTGTCTAACCATGGCTTTCTGTAACAGGATTTTACTTGTGCAGTCTCTGTACTTATAATGCGTACTAGTAATATGATTTATTCTGAAAACCTTTGAAAGGTTTGGTCTGTAGACCAAAATCAGGACTTTGGGGTTTTTACATAGTGTGATCAGTGGGGGAGAACTGTGTTTTGTTGTCACATTGTTTACCCCATTGACTTCAAGGTACTTCCTCGAATTTGGAGAAAGGGCAATAAGCAAACAACTGACTTCTTAAGTGTAGACCAAACATGTGAAATGTCAGTCCCAAAAATATTAAACAAAAGTAAAAGAAGGAGCTGAGTCAGAAACGGCTTTTGAGAACTGGTAGGATTTCATGAGCATACCTGAAAAATCCACTGCCTCTAGTTCTTAGTGATTTTTTTAATGGACTCTAAAAATGGGAGACAAAGGCATATTTAAAAATACATGGCTATAGAGAGAACATTTTTACATTTTAAATTTTTTTTCAATAGTAAGCTAGACTATGCTGCCATGCTTATACATATTCCTCCCAAGGTGAATATGAATGAAAGTGGAGGGAAAAAAGCAGAACTATACAGGTTCTTCAAGTTACGGCATAGGGTAAATGTGACACAGTGAGACTTTTGAGAGTGATATTGTAGGACACTGCATCTTAGGCACCTAAATTAAAAAATTATCGTCTCTTAGTGCATAAAGGTTATTGAAAGTCATTGAAACGTCATTGCTAATTGAAGAATCGTGTGCTTACTTGCACGCAGAGCTGCTGTCAGTCTTAAGTTTCATTTGAGAAAATGATTACTTAAGCACGTCCTGCCTCTTCTGTGTTGTTGTGGTCTTTGTCCCCTCCTAAAGTTACAATCCTCTAAGAGCGGGGGATTCCCAGTCCTGGGGTTATTTTGCAGTGAATTACCATTAGGGAAAGACTATTAGACAACAGAGAAAATTCACGTTCCCTTTTGTGTTTGCTACTGTTACAAATTACAAAGTGTAATTCTTTGGCAAGTGGCATACTTTGCTCCTTTTGGGAAAGTGAGAAGTAACATTGGTGTAAAAACATTTAGAATGCATTAATATTTGCCCTTTGGTGGCATCTATTGAACTTGATCAGGGACCAGCACTATAAAACACTGGGCAAACACTTGTTTCCAAATGCAGGCCAGAATCCAGATTTGGAACAGTGCAGTCTTTTCTTAACTCTTTTATTGCTTCTGTAAACTCCCATTAACTTGCAGGCAGATGCAACTTCAGTTCCTGTCGTGCATCAGTTGTAGAAACAGGAGACCAAAAGTATACGGAGCACCTTGGTTTTTTATAGGATCTTGTATAGTGTGCTGGTTAAAGATCTGCACACCTGTTGTCTGTTGTGACATTACGAAACCAGAATGAAAAACTGCTTGTTTGAAGAGAAGGACTGTTAACATCCAGTGCATACCTCCTGAAGGTAAAAGCAGTGAGGGAGAAAGGAAAGAACGTTTGACCTTGGGATTGAAAGTGGATATCTAAATTATCACACTGTGCTGCTCAGAAGCCTCTTTCAGTGTCTTGTCACTGCTTCTTTAGCCTTCCCTTCTCAAGTTCAGTGAAATGAACAGTGTTGTCTCATGCCAGTGTTGCTTTTTGTTCTGGAAGATGTCATTCATATCGCATAGAGATTCACCTCAAAATAGCAAACAACCAAAACCAGGATAGATCTGCTTATTTGTTCTGAAGAGAATGTAATCAGTAAGTATTTTGAATTTGCATGAAGAATGTCATCAGTTCAGAGACTACAAGCACAGTTCCAATATTCCTTTTGACTGGTAGTTAATACTTGTTAAAATTTTGGTTTGCAGTTGAGCTGTTACTGTAAGAAGCTGCTTTTGGGTCTGCATTGGGTTATTCCCACAAAAAGTAGCTGAAACATAAGTCAAAGATACCAAAGGAATAGTTGATATAGTTGATGGAAGACAAGCAGGGAATACCTGTTTTGATTTTCCTCTCAGTGGCTGGTCTGTACCTTTGTTCATAGTGTAGGTGTTTCTTTTGTTTTCGGACGTGTTACTGTTGGACTAAAAATTAAGACAACCTCTCCTTGAAAATATCTGTGCCTCAGCTTCTTGGAATTCTCTGGTTTCTGATACTTTCCAGGACTTACCTTTGGGATTGGTCTCTACCTAACACAAGTTGGAAGTTCCATACTCTTCATCTGACCTGTTCCATACTCTTAATTTCTGTCTCCAAAATCTGCCTCTCCCCATGCAGCAGAACTGATAATCTCCAGAATCAGTGTAATGGCTGAATTCTGAGTTGTCAGCTGTGAAAATAAAGAGTCTTGTGAATTGCCCTACATCTGCTTCAGAAAGGTATGAATGGCTTCAAAACCAGAGCAGTCTATACTTGTAGCAAGACATCGTAGCATTAGTTTGGATGAAGGGTTTTTCCCATCCCTGCTCACTCAGCCTAAAGATCTCTGACAGCATCTTGTGTCTCATGCCCTAGAGCATGATCACGTTGATTTTTCAGTTTAAACATAGGAGCTTCAGGCAGTCTTTTGTCAATAACAAGCCAGTTTATGATTAGTGTACACATGAATGTAACTGGGGGCTTTCCAGATACTCTCAGATTAGAAGTAAGCACAGAATTTACTGGCTAGTGAAGACAAAATTATTTATCAGCAGTTATCTTGGTACAAATATTAAATAATAGCCATCCTAAATAATAGCCTTGTACATCCTATTAATGTTTATTTCTAATTTCTGTTCTCAGAGGTTACAGCTGTTATGTTCCTCTTCCACTTGAATGAACCCAACTGGCTGTGAGTCATCCATAGGCATGACCACTGTTCTGATTTTGATGCTGTATCAAATCAAATGCAGCATCATTTTTGTGTGTCAGTCTTAGCCCAGGAATATTCACCACACATGTTATAGATGCCCTGGTCCTGTTGTGCCTCTTGGAATGTCTGTTCTTGCTTCAAGTTCAGAGGAGTAGATTTGTATAGATCCACATTTTTGCCAACAGTCATGTTAAATACGAAGTTTGGATTTTTTTTTCAGTGACCAAATATTGTTCCTCTCTTTTGAAATACACTCCAAGTCAGTCCTTCAGGTAAGGTCAGAAAGTGCATTTGGACTCCTGACGGAATTGATGGAGTGTTCTGGAAAAGTAATGCTAGAAAAGGCAAACAGGCACTGCTGTCCAGGAAACTCAGGATTCTGTGTAGCTGAAAACATTTCAGTATCTCAGTGTCGATTATTATTTACGGCTTGCAGCTTGTTGGAGGAACTAAGGAAAGAGCACCAGAGATTAATGTATTGCAGTGAGTCTTAGTGAATGTTGTGAGTTGTGTGTAGGGAGTGCTGCAGGTGCAGTTAGGAAATGACTACTGAGACTTCTTGCAATGCCTTTAGCATTTATGCAGCCGTGATACATTTCCAGATAAATGCACTTAATGTGGCTGTCACATCAAGGGCAACAAAGAACAAAAAATTAATCCCACAAATTATTTTCATTACATGATCTGGTTCCAGAAAATTCAAATCCTTAAGAAAAATCCACTACATTCTAACTGGAGAAGTATTAGCACAAACATGCTAAAATAATAAAATTAAGCTATACAGAATAATGTATTTTCTCAGGGCTACAACCCACCTGGCAGCCTTAGTCTGCTCTGTTGTGTTCTCTTTCTTGTACATCTTAATTTCAAAAAACAAATTGTAGAACAAAATCCTGTTATATTCTGATCATAAATAATTTAGAAGAGTAAGTTGATTAGTGTCTTGTCTTAAAAAGTGTTTGTGCAGCTATTTGTGCTCCAGCTTGTTATACTTTTTTCTTATCCTAAAATACTTTTAAACTCCCTTCTATATGAGTGTTTAGATTTAATATATTGTCCAGAAATTTAGAAGAATGCTCTGAACCTCTAGTGCACCATGGCATTTAAATGTACTGGAGTATTGTCACAGCATGTTTTGCTGGAAAAGTGGGTCAACCTTATATACATTGATAGTCTATCTATATTTATATATCTATATCTATATAAATGCCAATTATGGATGCATTTCTTAAAAAGCCTGGTAAGTCTTCTCTCACCAGTATGTCTAGAAGATTTATAGTGATGTAGCAGGGCAGCCAGATCTTCAGTGGATACTTTTATTTTTTTACCTATACTATATAAGAAGTTCCTTACCTCGGTAAAAAGCAATTTTCTGTGACTTGACCTACTGATCTTAGGTGTCTTTCTTTCTCTATGTTGTAGAAACTGGTTGCAGATCTCTGAGCAGACAGACGTCTAAAAAATAAAACCAAAAAGATTGGTGAAGGTTTTGCCAGTGCTTTAGGGTTGCCTATTTATTTGTTTTGTATTTATTGTCTTCCATTGAATCATCTTCTAGAGTGATAAAATTCAATTTCAGATGAAATTCTAGGTCAGATTTTTACTTTGGCTGGAATAAATCCTAGGACTTAATCTATGTCTTTTTTTTTTCTTTGAGACTCACCAGTGGAATCTTGTTTGCCCCGAGGGCCCTGCTGACTGAGCAGCCCCATTCCATGCCCTCAGCCGAAGCCATTTGAAAGTAGCTGATGCTGCACCATGCTGGAGTGGTGTCAAGGGTCACCCTAAATCCCACCTTATCTTTAGTTTCAGAATGGCTGCGGTTACTGCCTTTCCTGGGTGTGCTGGCCTTGCTCGGTTACCTTGCTGTTCGTCCCTTCCTCCCCAAGAAGAAACAGCAGAAGGATAGCTTGATTAACCTCAAGATCCAGAAGGAAAATCCTAAAGTAGTGAATGAGATAAACATTGAAGATCTGTGCCTCACTAAAGCTTACTGCAGGTGTTGGCGTTCGAAGACGGTAAGACATTGTGCTACTGTAGGATGAGAGATTGAAACTTGCACGTTTTTATCAGTGCTTTGGTGGTGGCTTGCTCTGTGTTGAGCTGTTGCCTTTGTCTGGAGTTGGAACATGTTCCTGAACTTTGTAGAATGGCACAAACCTATCTACATGAAGAAAGCAACCGTAGAAACGTGAAAGAAACGCAGTGGGGTTTTTCTAGAAACGTTTAGAGAGTGACCACATGCGAGTAGAATAAAGCAAGCAAACCTGTTTTGCTATTTGGAAATACATTGCAACTAATTAAAAGAAAATTACTCTTATTTTGCAGAAAACAATGCTTAGAAAGTCGTTCATACTAGAAGGAAAATAAGGCTGGGCCTGTGTTGGTGAGGGAGGTTCCCATCTGGTCCAGAGCAGTGAGATGACTGGTTGGGATATTCCATATCCCCCAAATCAACTAGATGTAAATGAGTGTGTTTCAAATAGCCTCGATTTTCATTTCCTGATTCAATTTTGAATGTCCTGACCCCCTCTAGTTTTGTTCTCTCCAGACCAAATGCTTTCCTTTTTTAATAAAAACAAAAAAGTCTGCCCTGAACTGAAGAAGCTTACTCAGCTGTTCTCACTTTGCACTAATCACTTCAGCCAAGTATTTCAGCTTTTCTTAAAAAAGTACTTTCTGGTTGCAAATGACGAGTTCTATTAAGAGCACTCTTACTAGTTCCACAATAAATCCATTTGTAGCTGGGATGGCTGCTTTGTTTGCTGTTCTTTAATGGAAAAGGCTTTGTCCCTGACTTTGTGTCTAAGAACAGCTATTTTAGGATCTCACAAACCTACCTACCCATTAACAGTGTTTGTTTTCCGTAGTATCCTGTGTCTGATAGGAGGCAGGGAGTTGGACGTTTAACCGGGACATCACGGGAGGGACTAGCAACATGATCAGAGCGCTCAGGGCTTAGGAAGAAATACAGAAGTCATCATGCAGCTGCTGTACAGAATTATGGTAATTCCTTGTGTATGCTTTTTTTTCAGTTCCCTGTCTGTGATGGCTCCCACAACAAGCACAATGAATTAACAGGAGATAATGTAGGTCCACTAATACTCAAGAAGAAAGAAGTATAGCAGATGCTTAATCTAGATCATGACTGATAAAAAGTCTTTTATACTGTTGTAGTTGCAAGGAACAGTGTTTTACTATGTGATTGGTATGATTTAGTTTCATGATTGCTGTAGATTTCTTTTTGGAATAAACTGCATTTATACAGTGATGAATTTGTCACTGTTTTGGTACCTTGTTCTGAGAAGAATTTTGCCTGCTTTGTAAAACTGTAAAGTACCTATCTCTGTAAATAAGTCGTTTATTTCAAGAATAAATTGACTTTCTACAACTAAGCCTTTTTTGTATAAACATACAGTTATAAAGCTGTCACTATTTCAAGTGCACTTTTGTGTTGATTTGTTCTGCTGAGAAATCGTGTTTTACTTTGCTTTTCAGGAACAAATTTAAATGTACTTCAGTGAGGGAGAAAAAGATACCAACTCCCTCCTTTGTGAATATATATTCAGGCAGCAGATCAGTATTAAGTCATGCAAGCTGAAGGTCTGGCCTGTGTGGTGCCTAAGTGGGGAGTTTGTTGGTCTTACACAAAGCAGCCCAGCTTAGACAAACCCCACACTGCTGGAAAGTTTCACACAGCATCCCAGGCGGAGTGCTGGCAGTTCTGGGCCATATATAAACCAAACTCTTGAGCAGGTCAGGCACCAATGTTATCCCTGTATTTTGGGCCCTGTGTTGATAGTAAGGAAATACAAATTTGCCTCCTGCAAGTTCACTTGCACTATAGTCGCTACTTTTTGCAATGGGAATTTTCAAGGGATGAATGGGTTAAGAGACAACTGAGAATGCAGAGCTGAGCTGCTCTTTTGCCTTGTTACCCATTCAGAATTATTATTTAGGCAAGTCAGAACGTTGCTGTGGTGAGGCTTAATTTCAAATGCAGATAATTACTACTAACCTAACTGCTGGATTTCTAATGAATTATTCTGAAGTGCTGAATTCTCCCAAGAAATAGTATATCTATCAGTTTAAAAATAAAAATTTTGTCCATGCTATAGTTTTAGACAACGGTACCATGACAGATCTCACCATTCCTTAACAGCATTTCATTTGACCCATTGTTAGGTGTGAAGCACCAGAGCTGTTGCCAAAGCTGATCACCACAGTGCTGAAACAGAAAGCGAGTCAGACAGCTGTTCTCACATAAGGGCTCTTGCAGCAGCAGCAGAATTAAGGTAGATAATTCCTCCTCCATTTGTGACAGTTGTAGTTCTAGGTTCCAAAACCTCTTGCCTTGCAGCAAAAGATTGCAGATTAGGATGTGAATGTGTGTTAAATGCCTGCTTTTACAAAGTGTGTAACAGAACCATGGTGTAATGCTCATTGTTTAAATGCGTCATCGTGGTCTTACCTTAATGGATGAGCAAACCAGAAATGTATTAGGATATAAACATTTATAATAGAGAAAAATATATAAAGGTAAGTGTCTTATACTCAGTTTTCACTTACAGATGTATATAGAATACCAAATCCCAATTCTTGGGTTTGGTGAAGAAATTACTGTGAAATGTAAATCCCTGTCATTGACATTATTTTCAGGGTTTAAAAACCACAGTCTGCTGTAGCAGACTTAGTAGACACAGGCCTGTATGTGCTTTCAGCTTTTATCAGGATACTTTTGTATTCAAATAGTTTGGTTTCCTCTGAAATCACAACCAAACCTGTTAAATTAAGACAAACCTTGTTAAAGTGAGTAATACAGCAACATGGTTTTGTTTCTCCCAAAAAGCTCCCTGAAGAGAAGAACAGTGGAAGGTTTAACCTCTCCACTCCATCTTTAACACAGCTTGATTAAGTAATTTTTTTTTCTCCCTACTTGCTAGTTTAACAGCAATCTACAAACATGGCTATGGGATAAAAAGGGACAGGTTTTTTGTGTGTGCTTATATCTGTAAGGGAATGGAACAAATTTGTAATGTTGCAAGAGCAAGTCACAGTTCTTTTGTAGAAAGGACATTTTAATAATTTCCACAAGATAATAATATAATGAGAATCACAAGCAAGATAAATCATAATTTCCTTGCATTTCAAAATCTGTCAAGGTAATTCTGTGTCATGTCCACAGAACTTTCTATAGAACTTTTCTATAGAAAATCTCAAAGAATTTACTAACCTGTTCTATCTAAAGTCTACAGAGATAGCTAAAAGCTTGAGTGCCTGTACAGCTCCGTATCTCACTAGCAACTGAGAAGCTGAACTAATTCCCTGACTTTTCCAATCTAATTGGGAACCTCCACACACAGGAGTAAATTTGCCCTACGTGCTAATAAAGACCAGAACTGAGGTCAAAGGACCAGGTCTTCGGTCTTGATGGAAAATGTGGGGATACTGAAATCAGTGTATTGTGACAGCTGTTTACAAGAACAGCAATGTTTTCCTTTCTTTTCATAATTAATTTGAACATGGTTGTAATAGACTACAAATAAACTTGTAAGACAGGTTTAGAGAAAGGTATCTGACTTGGGGCAACTACTAGACAAAGTAAATGTAATTAAAGTGCAATTGACCAAAAGTTTGATCTCTTGCACTCTTTATTTAGAAAACAAGATGCAGAAACTATCATCCATTTTGTGGCTGTATTACACCATGACTGTTTGACAGTTAATTTTAGACTTCAGTTTAAATTCCATAAAAAGCTCAGTTTGGCTGAAAAAGAGAGAGTAAGTAGTGATTATAATCACATCATCACATTTCCTGGCCTGTGCGACTCCCTGCTTGCAGATAGACAATTCTGTCTTTTCCCATATGCTGCCTGCTGTAACTGCCGGATGCTGGCTGCTGGGAACACTTTCTGCTGTCAGACCTTTCTGCTGCAGAGGTTTTTGTGAACCTTCTGGAACAACGTGCTCGGAGTTCCCCCGCACTATGCCTGTGATTATGTCTGCATGACATCGGGACTCTCTGATTATCAGTTACTGCACATTGTGCTCTAATTTTATTTCCTGACTACCATAGCACAATGATTTGATTGGCTTGAATTTATGCCTTATTCAGTAATGATTTTCAGGGCATATTGTTAAAAGGGAGGTGGTCTTTAATGTCATGCTTCACCCATACTCTGATAAAAATTGAAATTGAATCTCTCAAAGTTAGCTGCTATTTAAAGGCAGCTCAAATTGTCATGATACTTACTAAAAAAACCCAGTCTCTTAAGTTCTTAGTCCTGATATATCGCTTAAGGAAAAGATTCAAGTGTTTTCTTCCTTTCTGGAAGACAAAAAAAGGGAACATTATAAAATTAAAGCTTTTAATTTTAGATCTGCAGGTCTACATAATAGCTCCAACCTGATACTTTTTGAAGATTTAATAAAAGCTGGGGGAAAGGGGTCTCATAAGAAATATCCACATAAAATGGCAGGGAAAGAAAAATTGATTCAATCTCACTTAGATTAGCAAAAAAGGTGACAAGTTTTCATTGGTATAGTTTATTCAGGAACTCAGAATTGTGGAAGTTATCTAATCTATAACTGAGAGCGCACGGAGGCTAAAGGAACAGGTAAATCCCATTTATGAGATGCTGTTTTACTGGTGAGGAAGTATTAGAGGCTATCACAAACAAACTCTTCAGAGGTTTGCTTTCGTACTTAAGGTTGGGTCCAAATTTAAAGGGCTGTAATCCTTACATCACCACACTTTTCTTACTGAACACATTCCAAATTTGGCATAGTGATCCCTGTTGGAGGATTCTACTTTTCATAAAACACCACAAAAAAGTGAACTCCTGTAAGTTTTGCTCAAGTAGAACTATTTTACAGACAGTCATCGATGAACTGAACACTGTATTTCCTCATATTGTTTGTTAGCTTTGCCAGCATTACAATTTCCAAATATTTAACCTGCTATTAAAACTACACGTATTTCACAAAATCATAGAACCAATGAGGTTGGAAAAGATCTCTGAGATCATTGAATACAACCTATGACCACCATATCAACCAGACCATGGCTCTCAGTGTCATGTCCAGTCTTTGCTTAATACCTCCAGGGAAAATGATTCCACCACCTTCCTGGGCAGGCCATTCCACTGTTTAACCACCCTTTCTGGGAAGAAATTCCTCCTAATGTCCAACTTAAACCTCCCCTAGTAAAGCTTAAGACTCTGTCCTCTCATCCTGTCACATTGTGTGGTAAGAGGCTATCCCCCACCTGGCTACACCCTCCTGCTTCTTCTTCAGGCTAAACACCCCCAGCTCCCTCAGCCACTCCTCAGAAGACTTGTGCTCCAGCACCTCAATGTCCTTCTTGTAGTGAGTGGCCCAGAATTGGACACAGCTCTCGAGCTGTGGCCTCACCAATGCTGAGTACAGGGGACAATCACTGCCCTGATCCTGCGGGTCACACTATTCCTGATACAGCTCAGGATGCCACTGGCCTTCTTGGCCCCCTGGGCACATGCTGGCTCATGTTCAGCTGCTGTCACCAGTACCCCCATGTCCCTTTCCACTGGGCAGCTTCCCAGCCACTCTGTCCCCTGCCTGTGGCACTGCCTGGGGTTGCTGTGACCGAGGGGCAGGACTTGGCCTTGTTGAACCTCATTCCGTTGGTCTCAGCCCATTGAGCCTTCCTGTCCAGGTCCCCTGCAGAGCCTTCCTGCCCTCCAGCAGATCAACACTGCCACCCAACTTGGTGTTGTCCTTGAATTTACTGGGGGTGCACTTAATCCCCTCATCCAGATCATCAGTAAACATACTGAACAGGACTGGGCTGGGGACACCAGGAGTGCACATGAAGAACAGACAGAGAAGTTCTGGTATGTCACAGTAACAACCAAGCACAGCTTAACCATTGCTCCAGCTTCAAACCCATCAGCTGCAGTTTGAAAGCATCTTCCTTTCCGGTCAGGAGATGAACTGAAGATGGTACATTCCCAAGGAAGCAGAGAACAGCAGTGTGCATAGTTAGAAAAATACAATGTACTTGACAACTGTTAAGGGAAAACTTACCAAAGAATTTCCTGGTATTGTTATCATTGTGCTGGAACTGCAGGCTATGAAATCTTAAGTATTTCTCATTTAGGTTTTTTTTTTTTTTGCTTAGAGAGTAAGGCTTATACAAAGGCATGCATATTGAGCTGTATACAGCGCATCTGTGTGGCATATGACTCTGCAAATAGTACAGTGTCAACATTAGAAGTATTTAAGTAGTTAAAAGTATTTTTGTACATTTTTTGTTTTGTATAGTAAAAATTTAAAACCCAAAATAGAAATTATTAGTTCTTACTAATGCCAGAATCTGGACACCATCAAATGTATTCTACACACTATCCTGTAAAATGTGTTCAGTGAACTGTAGTGTAGAAATCTGCAGGAGGGTGTTGTCTGCCTCAGTTACAGGCACAATCTAATAGCCTTTCCAAAAAATAACAAAGTAACTTGCAGTTTCTGAGGGATGCTGTACTGACCCCATGCCTCAGAATGGAGTTACCAACAACTTACTTGGAGCTAGTTACTTGTACAAAACGAGCAGAGGCAGACAGATTTGGTGGTATCTGTCAAATGGTACCAAACCTAAAAGGCAAGAGCAGGATTTTGATCAACAGAGGTTACTCCTGGCTGTAGGACAGCATCTCTCCCTTGACATCATGTTGTGTGAAAGCTGAGGTACACAGGTGAATAAGCAGCCATCCCAACCCCATACAACCCTCCCCCAGTCCTTACAGCCATCCCATAACCCTCATCTCATTTTCAGGTTCTGTCCTTTTTTCTGTCAGCACCAACATCTCTATTACCACAGTCTACGATGGCCCCAACTGTCTTGTTGAGCATGTAAGTACCACTTGCTGTTCCTTGCTATGACCAGAGCTGACAGTCCTTGAAGGCACAAAGGAGTGCCTCAGCTGTGAGGACAACAGCAACAGACAAAGCACATTTTGGAATGCAAATGAGGAAGGAGAGGGAACCACTAACCCATGGCAGAACTTGTTAACTGTGTGTCAGCAACCTCTTACTTGAAAATTGCTTTCTTTGAGTTGTGGAACTCATCATCTCACAGCCCAGTTTCAACCATCAAGAAGTTATTCACATTAGTCTCCATTTTTTTTCTGTTTATATTCTACCTCATGACTCCACTCCATGGTTCAACAATTCTGACCCTCTCCCTGGCCTCAGCAACCACACATTTCAAGTAACTCTTGACTGCTAACTTCTCTGTGACTCACAGCCAGGTCATCTTATTCACTGTATGTTCAGCTATTTCATCTCAAGGCACCATCATCACATAAAAATATTTTATAGAACTCCACCAGGGCTGCTTTAAAAATAGCAGGGGTAACTGACAGTTTTAGGTTCCTCCAGCAAGATCAGAGACATGTCATTTTTAGTCAACAGAAGTGCAAGGGTTCAGGGACAAGACTGCTGTAGTTGTCTGTCTTATGAAGGTTCACAGCCCTCTGCCTCCTCTCCAATCTCTGCACCTTCCTCATCTTCCTTGCTATTTGTCTGAGCCTTCTGCAAAAGTCTGGGCCCTGCCAAGCCGATAACCAGGGCTCCGACTGGAGCAGTGATCAAGATAGCCAAGAAAGCTACCGTCAGTACATCCATTCCATACTTTTCCAGTTGCTCATCTTGATGTTGTCTTGCTGTATCCAGGGCAAGAGACCCTATTGCAGCCTGCAGGGAAGAAAACATTGCTGAGTTGGAGCAAGTAATCTTTAGCACTGAATGAGGAAAAAAGGGAACCTATCATTAGTTAACATTTCATATAAATTTGACATTTTTAGTACATTCAACCGATTTGTTTCTAGGCTGTACATAGCAAAGTAAACATTGTATTGTGGGCCTGATATTTCTGGGTCTGAGAGATTTTAGCCTGCTAGCAGCTGCTAACTTTTTCCCAAGGAAAAATTTCTCAAGAAAGCTTCTTCTCAAAACAGTCTTGGCAAACAACTATCCTTTCTCAAAACAATCTTTCTCCAGGTGGTGTTTTGCTTTTCTAGTTCTCAAAACATTTTAGCTGTTTCTCTAGTTTAACCAATAGGATTAGAGAAATGTCATTCCTATTCACCAATCATGTTAAGTCTCTATCAGAACACCTTATAAAAGGTAGTAAGAATTAGACAATAAAGCCTTTTTTTGCTCTGCTCTTTGCCTTCTGAAATACTTAGAGTCTCTCATCCTTTTTGCGTGTCCTACAACAACACTGTATTATACCTATGAGAACAATTTTCACTTGACTGTGCTTGGAATTTCCTAAGCTAGTGAGTTTATCTGTGTGGTTTCCTCCTGTGAAGAACATTGCTTAGCTGCCATTTTATCCACATTTCTGGGGAATGTGTGATTAATGAAATAGGCCAGTATATTGTGTATGGCAGCTGTTAAAATGCCACACTTGGAGAATGTATCCTCACAATAGTCAACTAGTGGCAGCTTATGAAAATGTAATTCACTGATTATGTAATAAGCCTTGGCTGTTTTGACTATTAACTTTTGTTTGCAAGTAATCATGCTATTGAGGCAAAGTCTAAATGACTTCACAATGACTGAAATAAAGGAGCAGGAATGTAGCCAGCCTGAGGCATCTCTATTAATACGGTTCTCAGACTACTCCTTACCAAATTAATCACAAACTGAAACCCATTCTGAGTCCTGATGTACCTGTCCTTGCAGACACTTTATGTGTAAGAGGGAAATGCTTTTACCTTTGAGAGTTCTCAGAATCTGTATGTGAAGGCACAATAATCAGCAATGCCTGAGAAATTGTTAAATTTGCTGTGGTATATGTACAATTCACTGTCATTATAAAGAGTAAACTCAGGATGCAAGCAAAACACTTGCACATGGAAGGTTCTCCACAGACCTTTCAAGCAGTTAGAGTGTTTTAGAGTATGAACAGTCAATATACTACACTCAGCTGCCATTGAGCCTGAACCTTTCCCTGCTTACTGCTGTGCTAGTTACAGGGAGCTTTGCTAAAGAAAATAGATTTAGCCTGGAATCAAAGTGATGTTGGATTGTTTACCTGGACAGTGGCTTTGGGAATCCATGCCAGTGAGACAAATACCTTCTCCTTGAAATTAAACCCAGCAAAAGACACCATCAGGAACGTTGCTATGATTCGCACAACTATGGCAATGCCTAATATAGCAACACAGAGCCCTGCAACAGACAAACACTTCTCAGTACTTTGGTGCATAGGTGCTTCTGTTTTTTTGAATTTTTTTTTGGTCAGCCATAGTCTGCTTTGCTTTAGATTTCTTTATAGAGGTTCTTTCGAAGCCAGTAATGAAAGCTGGATAATGTGTGAATGATCTTACCAACAGTTTCAGGCCTAAGAGATGTAACGGATACTTCTGCTCCAATTAAACCAAAAAGAAAAGGTTGAAAGATATTCCATGCAACTGCCACGATTTTTTCTATTTCCCTCTGCAATAAAAACAAAAATAATCTGTAAATTCGCAAAAAGATGGCCAAGCAGACACAACAGGTAAGTAATCATAGGACAAAGTGAAAATGGTTCATAAAGATTGCCCAGAATTGCTCCTCTCTTTGACCTAATACTAAAACATACAAAATCAGTTGCACACCTTTTGAAGGTCAGACTGCATCTAGCTGTCCTAGTAAATAAATTTTTGATGTCTTGAGAGGAGAAATAAAAAGCACTGGTGTCTGAATAGTAACAGAGCAGTTTGCAGACAAGAGGAGGAAAAGAAAGCATTGTTGATTTTCAGTATTTAGAAAGATGTAATTTCAACAGCTTTGTCATGAAGTTTCTGAGCCTTTGGGAACTGCATGCCTAAACATGTTCTTCCATTTGTAGCTGAGCAGAGTCAGACTCTCCCAAGTTTCAGTCATGACCTAACTCTGTTCGTGCTGCACTCAGTCAGAGGCCTCTCTCCATGTCAGCAGGAACAAAGTCAGTCTGAGCAAGTCTGAAATCACATACCAGGAACAAGTGCTGAACTTTCCACTGCAATATAGTGTATAAAGGCAAAACCATCTTTTCTCCTCATGTTTGAACTTTACACAATTTTCCTAAAACAACTGCTGCCAGAATAAACAGGAATCTTCAACTTACATGAAAAGGTACATACAGCATATCAAATAGCACTTGTCTTTTATTAAGTGGGTTCTACAATAGCAAATTAACCTTCAGCCTACAGTGTATGGAAAGTATAAGTGCAGTGCTCTGTCAATCCAGGGCCTAGACATGAACCATCCTTGGTATTCCATTTGGGACTGATCCTGCAAAACCTCTTGCTCTTCTGTCAATGGAATGGTAGGTTACAGTAATACAAAAAATTCTGTAACCTTAAAGAAAATGAGGTGGAAACATATATATATAGCTAAACATTTTTTGCCTTATTTCTCCTTGTTATTTCACCCTTTTCAGTTCTGGCAAAAAAAAAAAAAAAAA
>WAAE01016136.1:41287-87027 GCA_013400495.1 Nicator chloris
AAAAAAAAAAAGCCCCAGAAATCCCCTCTTTACAGATTTTGGCCTATTTACTGCCCATTTGACTGTCCAGGAATAGAATCAATGTTCATTGTTCTCTGTAGACAGTGTTTGTCGAGCGCCTTCCACCATGGACAGTGGGAGGCGGTGGCCTTTGAGAAGTTCAGCAGGAAAACCTGGTAATGTATTGAGTATACAGACACCTCTATCCCTATCTGAGAAAAAAATAGCTTAAGGCATTTGACATCAATATATTCAAGGCCATGAAGCTTCATTCACAGATCAAAAGAATTTAAACTAAGCCTTTATAGACTGCATATACTCTTTCAAATTCCTTCCTCCTTGAAATGGTTTAACAGCTTTTCAGTAGAGAGCTTGATCAGTTGAAATGTCCTTAACTAGTTAAGTCCCAAGAAGAGTTTTTCATCCTTTACAACTGGACAATCTTAGTTTCTCTTCATTGTTATAAAAAACCTTGAGATCTTAGTAAAGTCAGGGCCAAGATGGAGATAATAACATGGACTCTATAATATCTAATCCCCTTTCCTTTTTCTTCCCCTTCTCCTACTTAATGTCACAAAGCTATAGCTGTGGAGATAAAGATGCCCTCAAAACATTAAATGTAGATGGTATCAAGCAAAAGAGGCAGTCAGACACAGCAAGGCACAGAAAGGCAGTGGGGCAGCAGCTGTAAGATGAACTAGGCTAGTACCTAAGAGAAAATTACTAAAAAGCAGTCTTTTGTATGGTTTTTGTATGGCCTTACATCATCATTTATTGTGTGCACCCTTATCTCTAAGTTATCCAAGTTACACTGGCTGGGATTTGGGAAAGATGAGAGAGGATAGTTAATCACTGCTTTTCATTTCACCCCCTCCATACCACAGGGAACAAACCCTCAGCATATTCAGGCCATGTCCACAACTGGATCTTGACACCCATTTGTAAATTTTACCATAAAGTGACTGTGTATAGACACACTCACAGAGACGGGAATTAAAGCTTTGGATTGCTACTGTCAAGTGCCTTCACAACTAAGTCTCATTCATATGGCTTAAGATATCTAAGAAAAGCTGGGCATTTTTCAATCAGTATATCAGGCTCTGTATTGGCATACATATTGCTCTACTGACATACATGGTAACTTTCTGGCATGGGAAATGCTAAAGACTTCCAAAACTAACGTAGAATGTGCATCTTGGTTTGATGTTGGTTTTTTTGCTTTGCTTGCTTGTTTTTTAAATCTGTACACCTTCTAACGCTTCACAAATGTAGCATTACCACTCCTGACAGAAATTCAATCTCCTGCCAGGTTGTACATTCACCAGACTTTGGACATGGAATGCTTCTTATGTAAACATTCACCTTTTCATCAGACCATCCCACACCTGCAACAAAAGCTAAGACTAATGTGCAGAGCCCTCCTGATCCGGGGAAGCCAAAGTAGATGCTGCCAAAAACAGCAAACATGGACAGTCCAAGTACAAAATATGATCTCTTCCATGCCAAAGACGCCTGCAGCCGAGGAAAGAGACAAACAAAAAAGTGAATTTCTTTCAGAAATGAGGGAAAAGGTTACTCCTGTTAATTTTGGAAATACGACGTTGAAAAGAAAATTAATAATTTTGACGGAATCAAAGCTTTCAAGTGAGACTTGAACTGCTCAGTTGGATTGAGGACTTCTTCAGACATTAGTTCCTATGAACACAGATTTTGAAAATGTAATTTTTTTTCTTCTGCCCATCCAAATTCTTATTGCCACTAGGCTATTTTTATCACAAGGAACATAATGCCCTGTTCTAGCAGCTCTGCCTCAACTCTGCGATAGCAGGATTTTCTACTTATGTAGTCAAATATTACAACAGTTTATCCAAGGAAAGGTGAAATCTTTGCCACCACATGTTTTTAAAGAAAAGTCAAACATTTGCCAGGAATAATCTAGTTTTATTTCATTCAGTCTCACAGCAGACAGTTATCTACCATTGTTCCTCAATACTACCTAACTGTTTAGCTCTTGGATCACACTTACATTATTTAATAAGAAAATTTGATGCCACTGAGGGCAATAGATGCTCTGAATACTGACTTTGGTAGTCCAGAGTCTATCTACACTCTTCCACATTTTTCTGTTCATTTTCATTACCCCTCAATAGAAAATTCATCTACCACTTTCTATAAATGTAATTTTTATGGAAAGTAACACATTCTAATTAATACTAATGCTATGATCAATCACTTAAAACCTCTAATACATCTGCTTTATTAAATTTTAATCTTAGGCCTATTGGATACATCTTAAAGAAGTAAATGTGTCCTGCATCAATCTAATAAATTATTATTTTACTGTCCAAAATGGGTATCAGACCCTTCCTCCATTTCCACTACCTTCAATGACAGCAGGATGGTGAGCTGGATTCTGAACTTCCATCAGGAAGGACTATGAGATCATACATTATTATTGGAGCAGCAAATAAGTAATCACCTTTAAAACACATCCTCACCTGATAGGTTTTACAATCTGGAAGCTGCTAGCACTGTAAAAGGCTTTCCCCAAAACCAGCTTCACATGAAGTTTGGAAATTAATAACTAAAGAAAATAATCCCTTAGCAAAGAATCTCTTTATTATAATCATTTTTTTAACTAGGTTTTTACCTGATCATGGCTTGGGAAATATCGAAGAAATATTCCCAGAATTCCTCCAGCTGCTATGCCAACAGCAACCTCCAGCACTCCCCGGAGCACATTGTACAGAGTAGAACCTGTTTTGCAAAAGAAAAACAAATTCAGTAAGCCATACATAGACCTTCACTCAAACCATGCTCTAGACCTATGAGGGTGATTCCAGGACAGTGTCTGCTTTAAATTGCTTGGGGCAAAGTAGTTCAGGAGGGAACCTATGGGCCTGAAGGAACTGGATGGTGCAACTTTCTTTCTCTGAAAGCTCATGCCAAGAAAGTGTGCAAGAGAAGTCAGAGAAAGAGCCACTGTAAGAACACTGCCAAACCCCGTGAAATTTCAAAGCATTATGTTGGGCATGCAGGGCCCAGACTTGGCAGCTAAGGGAGGAGTCAGGGAAAAATGTTCTCTGAAAGTTATTGTGACCCACAACTCAGAGCTGACAATGTTACACTAGCTTTACATGTTACTAGAACATGGGTAATTTCCATCTCAGTATTTAAGGCTATACATGAATTTTCGAATGAGATGCCATTAAGTTACAAACCAGTCAGCCATAACAGAGCGCACATTCTCCAAAATATCACTGTTCTACATTTCATCATGAACAGATGAACCAGCATACCGGAGGAAAAAGCCATCCCAAGGCAAGTGTTGAAGCCTGTGATGGCGAGAATGTCATCGATGCTGCCAGCTGCCATTAGCAACGTTGGGACACCTTTCTCCACCCCATATCCCCCAGCTTGTAAAATCAGCATAGAGGGAACCACCACAGCAGGGGAGACTGCACCTAGAACAAAACTGAAAACACGTAGGTTCAGCATCTCAAAAAGAAAGCACTGAACTAAAAAAGCTTCAAAATGTTCTGACCTTAATTCTTTTGAAGTATAAATAAGCAGACCTTTCCTAACCGTTCCCTTCTAATTACAAGCAGGGATGTTTCTATGCAGATCTGCAATCAGCTCTTACTTTCTGCCCAGCTCAGTAACATGAAAAGTAAAGGACTCCACAGACTGAAACTGGAGTCTCCACTGCAGGCCAGTTACGCTCCCTGATAGATGCCTTGATTGTCCCATTTGGAAACCTGCTTTAGATGTCCTTTTGACTCAGTAGCCCAGTTCCTTCTCATAAAATTCAGCATGTGTCCTAGAAGGAGTTCACCTATCTTTTTCTTGTCTGTGGGTCTGGCCCAAGTCCTCCAATTTAGATAGGACTAGATGGAAAAGGTCTTCTCTTCAAGGATATTACTCTAGAATATACCATGCCATAACGGGGTTATTTATCCTTGACTTGTGACAGGAAGGCTGTCCTATGTGCATCTCTCTGTGTGGAAGTTCTGAATTCCAGTATGAAAATCTTCCAAACTGTGGTATAACTTTCTGTCTCTAAAAAGCCCCGTGCTGTGGTTCAAGACTCAGGGATTGCACTATCCTTCTTACTTCTTCAAGTACTCAGGTCACAAACACAGAAGAGTAATGATGCAAGTACTCCTCTGCAGCCTGAAAATGTGACCTTTGAATTAACCACAGAGTCAGACACAAATGGTAAGCAAAAGACCACAGGGGCTAGGCACAGCTTCCCAAATAGCATTGAACTGAGGTCTCTGCTTGGCACAGAACTAACAACACTTGGATCACTTAGCTGCAGCCTGAAAACTGGCACTTTGGCATACAGGAGAAAAGGCAGTACGTTACCCTAATATAAATCCCCACTGCCATGGCAAATGCAGGAACAAGTAGGCAAGGACAGCAGCTGTGCCTGTTTCTGAGAGGCACGGTCCAAAAGCAAGCCGTAAACAGACAGCTTTGAGCTTCTTAAGAGCCTGCAATCATACAAGCACAATAGTGTCAGTACCCTTGGCTTTACAAAGAGGAAAAACATTTACAATCTGATCTGGCTTCTTAAAGAATCCCGTCTGAGCTGCACTATAGGACATGACATGGCCTAAACTAGAGATAGGCCCAAGCCCAATTGGATTTAGATATAAAATTTCAAGCATGGCTGTGAATCTAGGTTTGACAAAGTTCCTGAATGTCACAGGAAGAAGTAGCAGAAAATTCTGTTTGGCGTCTTGTCATTTGCTCCAGCCACAAAAAATTTTACTATAATCCCAGAAGTTTCATAAGCACTCCCAAAAATTGCCCCAAAATCTATGAACAAATAATGAAAAGTTGTACAACTACATCAAATTGGCACAAGGAGCCAAGCATCTTTCAGCTGTCTCACTTGATAATCAGGGATTAAGCTCCTTGTGGCTCAGCAACTTTTAAAAAAATTTTCTAAACTGGCATATTTGCTTGAAACAGCTGTCTTTAATAGTTAGTCACAAACATGAGTCTGCTAGGACAGGTCCCTAATTTTGACATGGAATTAAAAAAAAAAATAAAAAAAAATCAATCAATCAGTGAGTTCCACTTTTTACCAGTCCAGTTTATCCCAGCATAATCAGGGTTGAGCAGAGAAATTGACTTCTTTGTCTTTGCAGTTTCAATTACATCAGGTACAATTTTAAGTGCATCAGAGCATTGCCACACACAGAGTCCAAATGACAGTTTCCTTGCCACATAAAATAAAAATGAGTCAAAAAGGAAGTCCCCTCAGCAAAAAAAGTTGTCATGAAATAGAAAGAAATGCAGTCTCACAGAACTGGACATCTAAGCTGTGGCTAAAAACACATATGCTCATACAAGCCTCAGTGTCTTGGAAAATAAGATGATGATAACATAGGAAAAGACATTTTTCAATACTGACAAAAAGCTTATTTTTCCTAAATAAGTGAAGCATTGGCAACTCTCTAGTTTTTCTTAGTTAAGAAAAATCAGTTTAGATGTTCTAAACTACTCATACTTTACCTAAGTTTTATATAAACTCTGAGGGGTTCCTTCAGCAGGCAGGGGCCAATATGGTACAGCTTTACTTCAGCCAGCTCATTTTGAATTAAAAACCCTTTACTTTCACCAATTTATGAAATATGATGTTTCTTAGGGTGCAGAGACTATTTTTTGTTCACAGGACTCTTCAGGGCTTCATTATGATGAGAATCATTGTTTCAGTAGTGCAGCAGGATTCATCTTTGCAATTAACATATATGCATTAAAATGGCAATGATCAAAAAAAAGTAAAAAAGTCACACAGGGTTTACACTTTTTTGGTTGGTTGAGTTTTTTGGGTTTCTGGCCACACAAAAACATTCTCTTTCATGGACTGGGGATCCCTTCCATTACTTCAAATTTTCAGTATAAACTAACAGGGAGTTTGTCAGGGAGTGTAAACCCTTCTTGACAGACCATGACGGCGCACACATCCTCAATTTGTTCCGCTCGCAATATTCAGGAAATGAAAATAATCATAATATCAGTTTTCTTTAGGTGGTTTGGTTTTTTTGATTGCTTGCCTGCTGTACAAATCCAACTGCCAATACTAACGTACATATAATTATACAATAGAAACTATGCTCTCTGTCATGATCTAATCTGCAGATGCTCCAAGACTGAGCAGTTCAATATTTTTAATGGAATCAATTACCCAATTTTTTTTGATTGCTGTTGTATAGTCTTCCACACAGAAATGGCTGGTGCCATACCTTTGGATCCAGGCCGAGTCCTGCTCGGGTCAAGATAATGGAAAGAGCAATATTCCTCAGTGCTGCAGACCAGCGTAGCTTTATCTGGACAAAGTCACTGATGAATGGGATATTTCTGATTAGGAAACCAGCAAGTAGCATCCCTTAAGTCAAAACAAATAAGCTCCTGTCAAATGAATTGTTTTTGCACAAGAAAAGCTTGCATAGCACTCTTAAAAATAGACAGCATTTCATGTTTTTATGAGAGAAAAAGGATTTGTATTCCAAATTATTAGCCATGTTTTAACAATGGCACTGAGGCATGAGAAGAGATAAACATATTTGAAGCAATGTAAGTGGCCTAAGAACAGCAGGTCGCCAATGAATAAATCAGCAGGATGCTCATAAACAGCTTTAGTCTGAGTCAAAAGAATTTGGCTTTGTTTACCAGGTGCAGGTAATACTTACCACTAGAAAAGACACCTCTGCATCCTTAAAAGATTTTTTTCTTGTTAGCTTGTTTTAATACAAAAATAGGAGGATCATTTAATATTGTGTATTTATATCAGAAGTTGGGAATTGTTAAAAATCCTCTTAAGGCTAAGAAATGCAGGTATCACAGGAACCATAATGCTGCAATTAACTGAAATATAATCAAAACCAGCTCATCATGGACTAACTTAAGCATTTTAAAGTGCTCTGGCAATGAAACTCTTACATGAAGAGGGGACAAAAAGGGGAAGGGAAACCAGAAACTTTGTCTTATCCTCTATTTGAGCTACCTGCAAGATACAACATTTTACAAATATTAGTAAAATTGTCCAGAGACTTCCTGCAAAGCTATCAAAGCCACAGCTCTGGAAGGATATGGAAAAGTACAGGAGCAGCTGACTTTAAATATGGATCTAGAGAGATTCATTGTGAGTCCTGATGATTCAAAGATACATTTTTGTGGCATAATTTTATATTAGTCATGCTTAGAAACAGGAAACTAAAAAAGGACAAAAAGTAAACACATCAGTGTGCTCAGGTTGATCCCAGCTCGGTGTGACCCTGGACTGTGAACTTGATTTGTCCTGGGACACTCTAAACTTTTAGACACTGTTTCTACCACCTCCTGGAAAAAAACCATTGTCATAATTAATCTATAGTACCTCATGACAGTTATATCAGGCTGGCACTGTGATCACATGCACTTTGCAATGTTTGCATGAGGTCCAAGTCACTGGAGCTACCCTGATCTAGAAATCTACTTAACAAAGCAAAAATGTCCAGCTCAAAGGATATCTTCACTGATTTGTACCATGTTTCCTGCTGCAGAAACCTCTCTGCAACGTGCACCTAAAATATATTATGTGGTTGTTTCAGTACCAATTTCACTTCTTTTTTCCTGAGAGAGAGGCTCACAATAAGGTGCTAAACAGAATATCCAGAGACATTGTCTATCTCGTCTTCTGAGTCATAGATTTCTCCAATTTTCCTCAAAGACTGGGGATCAGAACAATGAACTCTGTCCCAAACAACGTGAGAGACATGTGCTGTCATGCTGAAGTTTCTGTTGTCCAGTATTACCTGTCTGACAAGCAGTTTCATGCTCAACTCATAACTTTTAGATACAGATGTAATTAAAAAACTCCCAAACAAGCAGAATTCAAACAGTCAGAAACACTTTTATTTGTTTAAGAGGGATGTTTGCTTAGAAAGGGCAGACTCCCTGTATGTGACATTCCGTGTTCATAGTGCAGGCATGCATGCCATATGCAAAGCCTCCCTCCCTCTCATTTGAATTTTTTTCCTCTGGTGAAATTAAGCAGCACAGGAGTGCACACACTGCCTGGACAGAGCCGCGTGTGGAGCTCCTGTGTGAGGCACAACACCAGCTGTGCAGGCTACAGAATCACACCTGGGTACTGCAGGCCCACTCGGCCGAGGAGTTCTACTGTCTGTCAACAGCTTTACTCATTTATCCACTAAACTTAGCAAGGGGACAGGATTCATCTGGTGAGAACCTGGAGCTTCATTTCCAGCTTCACTGACATCACAGCACTTAAAAGTATTATACTCATCTAAGCAAGTATAAGACCTCGTCTAGGAAAGAAACCTGAAAAGATTTTAAAGATGTCAGAATTAACATTATTTTCATCTCCTATTTCTGTTTTGCATTTATATGTAAAATAAAACAGGATGTTGATGTGAAAAAAGAAGTTGTGACTGAATGAGAATAACTCTCTGCAGAAGAATTGTTCCTTGTTTTGAATTTATTTTCTCATGTTTCAATTATCTTGAGATAAAGGAAGGAGAAGAAAGAAATCCTTTGGACTACCAGTAGTGGGGAATTGCTGTAACGTTTTCTTTGGAAAACATTTTCATTGTGTGAGATACTAAAGAAAGAGCTCAGCAATAATTTTGCAAAGAGATTACTATTTTACTGTAAGATGATGTCTGGATTAAGATTCCTGTTTGGTATTATTAAACCCAAATTTTAAGTAACTGTGACAGCACGGTCTGAAGGACAATAAACTTCGAGTCTGTAGGCATACAGTTCTCTGACCCACAAAGAATTTAGAAGAGAGCCATAGTTCATTTCACCTAAGCTGGTCTGGGGAATTTTGCACCTTTTCAGAGAGGACCAGAAAAAGACATTTGGAAAAGCTACAGATTTTTAATGTGACAAAGTCACAAACATGTCTACCATACAGATACTGCTTGATGGTTTTAACAACACAAAATATGCAGGAAGAAAAGAAGGAAGAATATCTTACCCAGAAGAGCAGGGAGAGGGGGTAGTGTTCGTATTTTTATGAATCCAAAAATTTTACCTCCGATGACAGCAAAGAAATAAAGAAACAGAATTCCAAAGAGATTTCCACCTGGGAGACACTCAGCCCCAGTTATGGACCAAACCACAGCCCAGACCAGGACCACAAATACAACTGGAACAAAACAAAATAATTACTATTTAATCATCTCTCAGAAACAACTTTGCTGTTAGATCACATTTGTTTTGCAATTAAAGAAAAAACTTAGCCATGACTTTCAGAAATGAAATTACTTACCTTAAAAATTAGTTTAATCATAACAATGCAGTTAATCTTTGATGGTCCCTGAACTGATGTTCTGATTTTATAGATACTTTAAAATTGGTCACAGGAACATTATTAAAATCAATTTAGTGAGCCTTGGTCTGCTGTGAAAAGCACTCCACAGGTTCCAAACTTAAAGCAAAGACTTCAACTAACTTATCTATGTTTATCTTCCTTCAGCTACTTCAGAACCACAGTAAAATCTACTGCTGAACAGCTTAGCATGTCTTGAAGCTGATGACTGCAGCTCCAGTCTAATTTTTAAAATAATTGAAGCATAATTTTTTGGCTGAATGCATTTGTGCAATACATTGTTATCCCTGGGAAAAAAAATTCCGAAGAGGGTCATGTCTCTGGACACCTAGAGTACAAATACTTCCCTTGATACAGCAATTAAAGCAGGATGATACAGAGGGGAAAAAAATCCTGAAAAATATTATGAGAACAGTGTGTGAAAATATCATAAAATATGTGAAAACATTATGCTCTTTCAAGATTTGTGAATCTGTTCGAACAGTTGTCCAATGAGAACAGTCACGCATAAATATAAAACAGAAGGAGAAGAAAAAAATGTGTTGAATAAATGTCCTGCATTTTCAGATTGGAGTTTTCTTAATCTTACTTGAGGGTGACAGGTGGTAAAGGAAGACCAGTAGATTTCCAAACATAAAAGTTTAGGAATTCCCAGTGGCTGTGGAAGCAGTCAAAGACACATGAAATTCTTTTGTTCGTAAAAATATTAAATAACTGGCTAGCCAGGCATCTCTTTTGGGAGTTTTCAGTTTAGGACAAATTCTAAACAAAGACCAGTTTGCTTTGTAGTGAGGACCTTGGCTTTGCAAGCCTGTGGTATTAAGGACAAACTATCAAGACAAAAATTAGGAGGTCCTCTGATAAAAATAGTTTGCAGTGCAAAAACATACCACAGTAAAAAAAACTACCTAAACCTACCATAGTAAACACATGAGACTGGATAAACCTTTGTTTCATCTTTATTTTTTCCTCTGGCTAAAACATTCAAACAACATTGTGATAAGTAAAATACAGCTATTTCCATTCATTATTTTCAAGGATAGTGGACAGATATCATCCCATTCAGAGAAACAAGTACTTCATTTGCTGTTTCTCATTTTAATTAAACTCTGTCTCTCTTACCTACCATTTGTCACTGTTTGGGCCAGTAAACCCTGAGGAGGACAAGCAAATATTTGCCTCCATGTTCTTGCAGGTGTTGAAGATCCTGCTGTTGCTTCTGAAGGTTGCTGAGTGCCATGGTTCAAGAGAGCAGTTTCTTCTGTTTGTACATTCCCATCAGTACCTTTGGCATCTGCTGTTGGTCCCTGCTGAATGCAAACAAGGAGACTCCCTCAGAAGTGGCACTGTATGTATTTGAAGCAGTGTGCAACACCTGAAGTCAGCTGAGATCCACTGGATCCACAATGGCTACAAACAACTACAGTAACTAAACAACCACTATAGGAATGTCCAGCTTTGACGTATTTTTGGCCCTGTGTTTGCTTTTTGCGTGGCACAAAGAACTGCATGTGAGAAACTGCAGGACATTTGCCTTTATATCTTCAACTGACAGGGCTCCTGTCCCATTAGATGTAGCATTTGTGCAGTAACAATATTTGCATATTTGATGAAGAAGCAGGCCAGGCTTAGCTTCTCCTGTGCACAAAACCAAACATTTATTAATATTTTCTATAATTTGATGAGGTTTTGCTTCCAGACTAGATTTCACAATACAGTTAATGATTAGCATCATTCCAGTGAGATGGTGCTTTAAATGTAACTCCTAAATAACTTCTGTTGCAAAGCCTTGAACCAAAATAACAAAACAACGATGAAAGAAAGAGCACAGCTGGCCAGCACAAGCTTTACTCACATGATCCATTGCTGAAAGGCTCAAGCTGGTAAGTCAAAGCAGAGATGGAGAAATTCTACCCTGGAAGTTAGTCCCTGGAAGTTCCTTGAAGCTGTTCTCTTATACTGGTACATCTACTTATCCATATTCATAACCAAAGCACTTTTTGACCATTTTTGGATATGTCTCACTTAATTTTAGCATTATTTTTGACAAGTTAATCATCTGCCTGACTGTATGATTATTCATGTCAGCATATTGTCATACTGTGGACATGGAATTCTGCTTATAATGTGGTTTGGCCTTTCTCCAGTAACAGTTCCACATTTCTGATTATTTTTCTGTCTCTTCCCTCTCTCTCTCTCTATATATATATATTCCTTACTCAGAGTCATGACCAGAACACAAATCTCGTGAGCTTTCAGCATGGAGTTACTTGTTCACCCCATAATTCCGTGATCACCATATGCATAAAGATGTGCCATATAGACATCTATATGAGATACACTCAATACTATATGCTTACTTTTAAGTGTCTTTTACATTAAGAATTTTATTGTTAAAAAAAGTAAAAAGGAGAAGGAGGGTTCTCTCTGATTAGAGCAATACTTTGAGATCCCAGTTAATTACCTCACTTTGGTCATGCATGGCAATCATACCATTTCTCTCACATACTGATGGTTCAGAATCTTCAGTGTCATTTACATCTTCTTTTGCCATTGTTGCAAACCTAAAGAAAGAAATAAAGGTGGAAGTTAAAGCTAAGCAAATAATCACTGTTTTCCAAATGGATGACTTCTCAGTGATGTTGTCTTTTCCCTACAGATGAGGTGGAAAAATCCTATCAGCCCAATTTCAAGTTTAATGGTTTTTGTGTCCCTCTGTATGCTGTACCTAAGAACAAGAGACAGAAACTAACCAAAGAACAGTATTAAGCTTAGAAACTCAAGCACAGAAAAAAATAAATCTGAGTTTTAGAATCACAATTATCTGTGCTAACCTCTTCATTCCTTCTTAAAAGTGTAGCTGTAATACATCTTTATCTATTTGTGCCTCCTTTCAGCACCTAATAAAATTTGTTGTCAGCACCACTTATCAGGACCATTAGTTCTGAAAGTGTCACAGGCGCTGTGTACACGTCCGTGTAAGTGACTATTTAATAAAGTTAGAACAACTATAGTTTCTAAAACTCTAAGAGGTTTCTAAAGCTTCAGGAAGGGACACTTTTCCCCCAACTTCAGCTTGACTGATCCAGGTTGATTTTCAGAGGACTTTTAAGAACGTGTTTCTGTCAGATGCTACTAGTTACAAACAGATTGAGTATCTATGAAAGTGAAGATGCCTGTTTGAATAAAGATCAAGACTTTTCAGAGCTTGCAGCCTGATTAAACATGTCTCTTTTTTACTGATTATATCCCATGGAGACACTTCCCAGAGTGGGAAATAAGATCCAAGGCATTTGTGGATAATTAACACTGTATTTGCTTGCTCTAACTGGTCCACTTCTTGTCCCATACATTCTAACAAGAGATACGGCAGTGTACTGTTCTGTATGTCAGATATTTTTTGGTGCACATATTTACTGTAGTTTCACAAGTGTGAGCCATCAAGGGGGGCAGGCATACATCTGGAGAAAAGGCTTGATAGTGTTCTCTCTTAACAGCAAAGGTTGGCATATATTCTCCATCAGCTAAATTTCTTTCAAATCTTTTACACTGCTCTGGCCATATAAAACACGAGTGAAGTTAAGCCAGAACTTCTGAGCCAAGAAATTCTTTCCTTGCTAGATGGTTGGAAGTAAGTCAGAGCTGAGTCTCACAATTATCAAGTCTCAGGTTTAAAATGAAATATTTGATATTTGGGAATGGCTGATACCATAAAGACAAGGGTCATTCTAACACCTACGAGGTTTTGTTTAAGCTGTTCTGATATGGAACTGGCCTCTGGCCTGACCAAGGCATAGAAGAATACAGAGGCATAGGCAAACACTTTCAGTGTGTTCTGAGTTAATAGTTTTGATTTTTTTTTCCTTCCCTTTTTAAAGGTAAAGTGTTTATCTACTCCATTTTCAGTACTTTTCTGTATTTTTAATTAGCGCTTGCAGAACCAAAGAGTTGTGTTTTTAGGGTTTTTTTAATTACATAAGTGGTACTTTTGGTTTGTTTTTTTTTATCCTTTCATCAGGGCTGGGAATCCACAAATGCCAGTCTTCCTAACTGGAATAGAAAGTATAAGCAACCTACCAGTGCCTCCCTCCTTTGCTTCACTGACCACTTTCCCAGGGTGGATATATGTACTTAATTTTGCACTTGGTTTGTGTGCAGGCAAAGGACAGAAGGATATTGTTCTCCATCCAGCTTTGCATGGGCAACGTAGATCAGATCAGTCACGTAGCTGTTAACACAAAATACATTAATACTTCTGAGAAAGGCAAGTCCACGTCACCACAGCTTCAGCTCCTGAAAGCACTGTTCACAGCAGCATGTGGGACAGGAAAGATTGACTAAGCAGGGATACTGAATGTTCTGCTTAACAGGAATGGTTTCAGGGAGTGAACGAGGAATCTAACAGTGCTGTCCTTATGTGTTTTGTAGCAGGCCTTCACCCTGTTGGCAGGATCAAGAGCCTACTTTCAAGAACTGTCCTTTGGATCAATGGGACCAAAGTGAGTAGTTAGTGTACTTATGTCAGCATGGGTCTTTTGGAAGTTCACAGGTTTTGGGTTTTTTTGAGGGAGGTTTTGGTTTTTCAATTTCATCTTCTATGCCAACAAAAATCAGTGACTGAGAAACCACTGAGCAGAATTTATATCTCAGGGTTAAGGCTCATCCCATGGAAACCAGCCAGTAACAGACCTATTTTAGTACGTCCCTGTAAAATACACTTTTCTCGTTTTGAAAGCAGAGAGGTTTGTATTAGATCCTGTCATTTCAGTTGTTTTTGAATGGGTAGTGAGGGAGAGCTGACTGACAGGGACAGCATGTGCATGCCTACAGTATGAGCTCTGCTGCCACGGTGACTCTCAGCATTTCTGCTTTGCACACAGAGGATACAGAAAGCAATGCAAGTGAAATACCACGAACACCACCAGAGCAACTGGCACTCAGAATAAATAATGATTAAAACACCCAAACCATCATTATCCACAAAAAGACGCTAAGTAAACCCGGGAGCAGCCTCCTGCCTGCCAAGCCTGCTCTCAGTTCCCACCCGCCCTCCCGCCACCCGTCCTGCTGCAGGGGATGGGGATGCAAGGCGACAAGAGAGGCAGAAAACTCACCTGGGGCACGGCGGGGCCCAGAGCGAGGGACGCGCTCCCCGGGCAGCCTCGAGCCGGGGGGACGGGAGAGAGCAGCCGGCAGCTCGGCTGGAACGGCTCCGGCTCCTCCTCCCGCGCTGCTGCTGCTGGCGCAACAGGCCCTCCTCCAGAGCCACGGCTTCCCCGGGCCAGCCGCTGCAGCTGGGGATGCCCAAAGGGCCTCCCGCGTGCCTTGCTGAATGGGTCACCGCGGGAAAGGCGGCAGGAGACTGGCCGTGGTCCGAGCTCTCAGGTTGGTGGGAGCGATGGACCAGACCTGAGCCCATCCAAGGCTCTGGGTACCCGTCAGGGCACCCGGGAGGACGATTTTTGTGTCTTTCTTAGCCAGTCCCCCATGTCATTCAGTGCATCTGGTACAGACGAAAAAGGCTTTCTCTGCTCCCTCTCTCGTGCATGTGGGAGGATGCATGGGGAAGCTACACACAATCCTTTAACCCAGACTACAGCACTGGAGGAGTTGGAGATTTGGTGCAAGGAAAGGGTAAGGAGCTGTTGCTAATTCTGCTCTGGGTGCACACAGACAAAATGCACCAGGGCAGGCAGGAGAATTAAAAAAAAACCCAACCAACCAACCCCCAAAACCACCCCAAACACAACTTGCATATTTATGTTGTTCCCATCCCGGCATTTTGACTTCTTAAAGATAAAGCAAGTTCATCCACCTCATTTGTAAGTGCACATGAGGTAATGAGACAGACCTTCTCTTTTTCTCAACCCTAAATTGCAAGCTGCACTGAGCGCATGTGAAAGCAGAATCAAATACCACATGTTGCTACTTTGCTCCTGGTATCATCACACAGAACTTACCAAAAGAAAATAAAAGCATTTCTTGATCAGATTAAATTTTCCAGAAGGGCTCGGAAACAGGGAAGTCTATTCCTCCCTCCCCCACAAGAGAAAAGTTTGACCTAGAATCTGAAAAGTCAAAAAGCCTCTTTATATTATCACTGGGGTGGAAGTAAAACAAAGAGAATTATCCAGTTCCATTAAAAACAGACATGGGAATTAGGTCATGAGAGCATTAAGAAGCATTTTCTTTTAATAATTCCTGCAAGTCTGCTGAAAAACCTCATGACATTGGAACACATTTCAGAGTTGCAACTGTTAACACCTCCATGAAAAGCACTGCTAATAAGGCAAGAGGCAGCAAGCTCTGCTGATTTTTACTTTTCTGGTCTACCAGATTCTTGGCCTACCACTAAAAAAGCCCTTTGTGCCTTTACTGCAATTTAAAGGCAGGTGGTAGTTATTTTCCTGCACAAGTACTTTGACAACAACTACAGCAGCAGCCATTTTTGAGCAGCAACTGTGTAGTACAATCACCTACAATCACTTCTAAGTGAACTTAGAAACACCAAGTAATGATGGTCAATATGCAGTAAGTATAATGAATTTTCTCTCAGATTCTTAATTATATTTTCAGAATAAACAGTACGTATTCCCTGTGTTACTGAAGTGGGGAAATTGTCTCTTTTCAAGGTAAGCCTTCTGCACCTACTACAAAAGTAGGGCTTTGGCCTTCACATTAAACTCTGACACCATTGAAACCGTGTCCTGCCATCCTCAATTTTTAATATTTGAATTTATGTCAGTGAATATTTTTGGAGTCATTTTGGATAACTTTGGATTTTTGCCACAACTTGATCCTGCTTGGCTGCCAGGGTCACTTGACTGAAATATTAGATTGTCTAAAACCACGTAAACAAACTACAAGGTCAGAATGCTCCAACCATGATTAAAGATAAACGTTAAACCCATAAAGAGCCCAATGAAGTCAATATCCACAACACTTTTCTAATTTGTAAGATTTACATACAATTATTTTTTAAAAAGAGGCCAGAATTTAACTAGATATGTTTCATTATCTTTGAAATAATTTATATTAATGCTTCAGCTGATACTGAAAAGCTTAAGCAATAATTTTATAAACATGGCAGTTGTTGTTACAGAAACACACACAATATTGTATATTTTTCCTGTGCTTTGATTAGTGATGGATGATATTCAGCAGCACTTAGTCCTTAATTCCTCCCTCACATATATATGTATATAATGTATATGAAGATATGTATTAAATTACATAGTTTCATTTATGAACGAGATAAATGGAGCTGTGTTAAAGGTACCCATATTTATAGGCAGTCACCCAGGTAATTCACGTTGGTGTTAAGCAGCATGTTAGCAAAACAAATGCTTTGTGAATTCAGGTTATTCATTGCCTTAGATCTCTGGGTCAGGACCTGTGTTTTTTCCCAAACTTGACAATAATAGGTTTCTATTTCATCAATCAAAGCTACCGTGTGCTATCACAATAAAAACATCAGCACATACTCCTGTAGAAACAGTCCTTTTCAGAGAAATCTTGCCTTGTGCTTTAGTGTGAACTGTATTGGTACTTGAGAATAAGGCATAGAGCACCAAAGTGTAGCACCTAGCAACAGATCTTACAGAATTTGTCCAATATTAGTACATCATTTTGAAGAGGAATATATTGGCTCTATCTAGAGTGGTAAAATCAACTCCTTTTGCTTTTGTGCTACAAGTCAAGCATATTAATGAAAATGCAGCCATGTATTTAAGAGTCCTCCTCTCACATATACCCCCATCCATACCTGGTAGAGTACTGCCCTTGCATAGTGGTTCCTGTACATGAAAATCTAATTGTGAGTATTAATTTCCAAATACCTTGTAAGATGAGAATAAAGATAATAGTTAATTCCTTTCACTCAGATTTTGCTTAAAACACAACTCAGATTTTGTAACTTGAGTAGTATTTTTGGCCTCCTGAAATCTTAAACATTAAGCTGCTGTTCTTTCATGATTTTGGAGTTGCCTTAAATTGAAGCTGCATGAAGTAAGTTTTCTTCCAGTGTTTCTCTATTTAAGGAAAAGTTAATCAGTAAGATCAATCTAGAGAGAGATAGCAGCAAATTTGTTTGGAAAGACATCACATGCATGATCTCAATCTTTGCAAGAAACACCATCCTCATTTTTTGCCCATCATAGTATGTTTTACAAAAATACGGTAGAATCAATCACAAGCTCCATCCTCCATCGATGATTACTTCATTACCAGTCACATAGGCAGACTGAAATTACATAAAAGCAACAATGATTTCAGGTAATTTTTCATGGCTATTAATTACAGGGAAACACTTTTACTTTAAATTAAAAAATTCTGCTTCCTTTTTATACACCTTTTTTTTTTTGTTTTACAAAAATACCTGAGTAAATAATATAATATCTAAATAGAAACAAATGTAGAAATTAAAGCTTTTTACTTAATTCAAGGATGTTTGGTACAAGTATTATTAGAGGCATTAAGATGAGCATGCATCCTGAGACTACAAATTTACAAAAGCTAGACTGCAAATATCTTACCTGCAGGAATAAATACCTCAGACTATGATCTTATTTGGTCTGTCCAGCTGAGCAGAATCTGACCAGGTCAGCCAGTAACTATAATGGGACCTAACTAAAAACTTAGATTATATGGGTAGTGGGGTAAGCAACTGAGTTGTTGATGTTTTTCCCTATGTCAGTGCTGAAACATGCTGAATATATTGAAGAAATGGAATTTTGTTTACACGAGCAGACTTGAAAAAATTATTAGCATTATGGAAATACTAAAAACAAGATGAAATTGAGAAACAGACAGATAGACAGCAACATTAATAGTGAACTAATTCCACTGAAGTATTTTGACATGGACATTAGGACTGCTGGACATGTCCAGAAAAATCCAGTCCAGTTTTTGAATCTCAGTGAATTTATAGCAGCTGAAATAACTTTGGTATGTGCTTATTAGCGTTGATGCTGTTTCCAGTGGTCATCAAGAGTCTGGTGTGTAACAACTGCAGTGGTCTGTTGTTTTCTTTATGCTGGAATGGCAGATTAGCTAAAATCTCCAGTAACTCTACTAATTCTACCTCCTTAAAACATGATCTAGCCATGGTGCAGGCTTGGTAAAGCTGACAAGCTCATTTCTCTTCACCATTCAGGATGACTGTGGGTCAGTCAATTTGCTCAGGTGACATGAACCAGGCTATGTATGGCACCAAATACATAACACCCTGCAATCACCGTCAACAGTCAGAATACCTTTTGTATTGCAGGATGCACTCAGTAAAAGAGCATAGTTTGGTTTTTATTTTTGTAATAATCCAGCTCAAAGAGAATATAAATTGTCCCAAAACAAATACCCTCTCTACTGTGAAGCAGCAAAGTAGCATGGCATTCTGTCACAGGACATTTTATTATCTATACTTACTTCATCAGAGGCCAAGTACACAAAGAGATGGGCCACTTCTTCAGCAGTAGCCATCCTGCCAGTCTTCTGTCTGGCTAGAAAGTCTTTCAGTGCCTGGATATACAAGAGCATTTGGTATATCAAAAATAAAAAAGCAATTATTTTAACCTCTTGACGTGTCCAAAGCAATATTGGAAACTGGCCTCTAGTAATAACTTCCTTCAGTGCACTAAGTAGGGAATTAAAGCTGGAAAAACAAAATCAACAGGGATGTGAATTTCAGGTTGAAAAAAATCAGGAAACTTTTAGAAAGCACCTAAATCTCTGGTTCCAGAATAAAGGCAACATAAAATCCTTCCTTTGGCGGTAGATATTCCCATGTCCTTCAAATGAGAACTTGCCATTATCTAATAAGGATGGTTAAGCATCCCAAATAACGTTGAAATGCACAGGCCAGAACGCCCTGTCTGTATTGTTTTTGCACTACCTCGTGGCTGACACATGCCACAACAGAAAATGTCCTCTGCTTTTGCACTGGATACTGTAACCAATACTTGGAGCTGCTTCCATGGATGAGAGACCTTCTACATTCAGTAAGCAATATTATCATTCTGAGGCTTCCGTGGTGCTCTGGCCTTAAGGTTTCTGTCTTGAGTTCAAGCTGACCACACTTTCAAAGGAGACAGCAATGTTAAGTTATCCACAGTACTCTGAGATTAAGGACATTCTTGAATATGGGCAGAAGTGCAGCTACATATTCTTTTTTTAAAGAGAGTTAAACATATATACACATGTGATCAAGCTAATAAATTGCTTTCTCACCTGTTCTGGGTTAGGCCGGGCTTGGATTCTTTCCTGTAAAGATGGTGTGTCAACAGTTCCTAAGCAAAATTTTAAATTCAGTGTTAAAAATCAACTGCATCAGCAATCAGGACTAAAGTTTATTTGTTCTATTTGTATGTCTTAACACCTATGTGTAACTCTGTAATATAATTCAGGAGAAAGACTGCAAAGCTACCAATAGAGCACAGAATTTTAAATTTCAATAGAAGGCAAGTTTTGAGAATTAGATTCAATACTTTTCAGATGGTTAAACAGTGGTCAGACTGTTAGCTAGCTCTTACCTGCTTCTAACTTCCTAGACTGCATCTTTGAAAACAACCATTCAAACACTGTGTAATGTAGGTATGAAGTGTAGATACTAGCTTAATCAGACTAAAAATCCAGTTTAACCACAGAATAACAGCTTTTCTATATTAAGCCTTTCAAGCATGCTGTGCTCTTGTAGACTGCTGGTAATTTTAGTTACAACTCGCAAGTCTGTTCTTTGTTTAAAAAGCCAAACTCAATCTGGCCTTCTAGCATCTGCTCCTAGTTCAGAGAACAATGTAAGAACACTTACCAGGACATACACAGTTGCATCTGATGCCCTGTTCAATGAAATCAGCAGCCACAGCCTTTGTTAGCCCAATAACTGCAGCCTTTGAAGTACTGTAGACACACCTGTTCACAACTCCTAACAGAAGGTCCGTGTTAAGGCAGCACAGAAACATAGTTAAAAAGGAGAAGAAGAAAAAAGAAAGAGCCAAGATTGCTTAATAAGCACCTGCTTCTGGACTCCAGCATTTCCTGTAGCAGGTGTAGCCTCTCCATAAGGGCAGGCTAGCTAGAATGCCAACTGCCAGTATTCTACTCAGGTATACACCAGAGGAAAGCACACAATCTTTCAATAGTATAAGTCTGGTGACTAGTCTAGAAAATTTAACACGCAGCAAAGATTTAAGAACAGCAGAAATCCATCATGATCAGTCATGATCAGGCTTCTTTTGAAAGCATAGTTACAGCACTTATGTAATTGTAATTTCTTCATTATATCTCTGAAGAACATATGTACTAAGATATCACTGGAAGTAATTCCTTTTTAGTTAATAAATACTCGTAAAAGGGATGCTACAAAACACTGAAAAAGCTCAGAGGTAAGGATCTTGGAGTTTCTACTATTTTCCATCTGTGTCCTTGCATTTATGTTTGAGTTGAATGTGTTAACTTTTTTTCCCTAACTTATCCCTCCAGAGGATTTAGAAATAGCTTTGAATTTAGAATGTCCTCTAATTTACAAGTTGCAGAATATTTATATTGTTTATCTATCATCATAAAAATTAATATAAGCAACTCTAGCAAGCTACTGACCTTTGATGCTGGATGCCACAGAAGACATATTTATAATATTTCCAGATTTCTGTTTAAGCATCTGCAAAAGAGTACTTATGTTACTCAAATGCAAACTATTTTGTCATGTGCAGGTTCAGCAAAATAGCCCACAGCAACTCACAGAACAGCCTTACATGCACTCGATACACAGGGCAACAAAGCTTAGCTGGCATGGGTAGGTGCCATTGACCTAAAGCAGAGTCTGAAATTCTCACTCAGTTCCCCTAAGCCCTGTCAGGATTGAAAACCATGCCAGGGAAGGTTTTCTCCCCTAGGTCACCACCTCCCAGTCACTGCCCTCTTGTCACGACACTAAGTTACACCACACAGAATCTGCTCATACCATCTACCAATGCAGCAACTCACTGCTCCCTCTCAAACTCTTTTCGTTTTGGAGAAGAATAAAGCACAACACTCCAGCATTTATGAATTGTAGCTAATTTTCTTTAAGTTATGACCTTAAACCTGATATCCTAAAACCTGATATGCCTGAAGTTGTTAAAAAACCCCAAACTCTGAAAATTAAGTTCAGCTAAGACAAAACCCACCCCCAAACAAACTAAAAACAAAACCAACCAAGCAAAAAGAACTGGAACAATATTGAAAAGAGTAGTTGTCATCCTGTCATGGTCACAGCTTTCAAGTCTGGCCTTTGCATTTAGGTGAACGCAAACATCTTATTCAGTCCACAAGTTTTTGTAGACCCAAACCTAGTGGTTATGTAAAACCAGAAAGCATCTTCCAGGTGCTACGGTCATTGAATTGTTGTGCTCTAATTAGCATGTTTGCATCAGTATCCCTGAATTTCTTCACAAGATAGTCTCCAGAGCTGTATAAAAATCATGTTAATATACATTATTGATAAATATTTTGTAGCAGTGGTATTGCGCAGCTGTGTGCTGTAGTATAATGCATTAGCACTGTATTGCAATGGCTCCCTCACTGCTCTGCATAAAGTCTGAAGTATTTTAGCTAGTTTACATTCCAACTTCCCAAATAAATCTTCTCTACCGTATCCTTTAGATAAATTGTCTACTTGAAATATTATGCAATGCAGAGAATGTTTTACAATAGGATCACTGTAACCTAAGGGCTCCCCTATCCAAAGTGGCACGCTTGTGTTTTGTATGTCGTCACAGTGGCAACAACTCCGATCTCTCACACTTCAAACAATGCAGCAGAGCCTAAAAGTCATGGGCAACCCAGCCTTGCCTTTGGAAGGAATGTCTTGATCATTAGGTACATGCTGCGAACATTGAGGTTCATCGTGAAGTCCCAGTCTTGCTCCTCACACTCCAGAATGGTTCCATGATGAACAAACCTAGAATGAGTGCACAAAGTGGATTACTGTCTGTGGTTTACATAGCCCTTTTTCCACCACTATTTTGTAATAAATAACTTTTCTAACCTTGAAAAGAGTGGGATAAGAGCACCCTTGAATAATGCAAGCAGCAGTGTATTTCTTCTGATAAGTATCAAGGACACAAAGCACACTCAATATGTGCAACAAAAGGATAGATTTTGATAGGCAATAGAAGAACTAAAAAAATAAACCAAGGAGCAGTAGCAGACTGTCAGGCTTTGTTCACTGTTGTGCTAGAGGGGCCAAAGCCATCAGTACAGGGCACCCATAAAGTGAGGAAAACCTAAGTTTTCCTGAGCTTTTTTTCCTTGGCCTGGGTGATGTGGCTGTACAAAAAAAGTTCAGTTTTGATGAAAACACACAAAGGTTTGTATTAAGAGTATAAAATCCATTAAAACAGAACAAATAAAAATGTATTGAAATAATAGGAAATACTTCTGGAGGACAGGGAAAACTGGAAAAATAGTAGTAGCAATGAGAATTCAGTTACCCTGCAATGTTACAGAGGACATCAATCTTTTCAATCTCCTTGGCCAGATTTTCAATCTGCTCCTTTTTGGTGACATCCAGAACCCGTACTTGAATGCCTAGAAAAAAACATGGCATTTGTTTCAATGTATTTGACTAAGGGTTGGCTGATTATTTTTCTGATGTGCTGAAGATAGGACTTACAATTCAATTTACTCAATGATTAAGTTGGTGCAACAGTTAATCTGGGACAGCATATCACACTATTTAAAATTTCAGGAGAGAATTAAAATGATCAACTGTTTTAATTGTTATACAGCATAACACAAGCAGATGAGCTAGCTTAATTTACCATAAAAATATTCCAAATAAATTTGAATTCCTCTATACTCTCACACAGAAGATTTATAGAACCTATATAATCGCAATAAACTTTCATGCTCTAGAATAACACTTGGAACTAGTAATGTGTGTCATACAGTGCCATTACATGCCACATTCTCATCTGTAGTTGATGATATTATGAATGAGCTTTATATAACTTAATTAATAAGGAAAAATGATTTTGCATAAATTACTAAAATCATGAGGGGAGTCACACTGGAACAAAATCCTGCAGACGTTATTGAGGAAATTCCATCCTTACAGATGTTCAGAACTTGATTAAACACAGCCCTGAGCAACTTGCTCCAACCAGTCCTACTTAGAGCACTAGATGGAGCTACATGGCCCCCAGAAGTCTTACCCAGCAGATATGATTCCATGAAATACCGTAAAGCTGTCTGTAAAGCATCTGAGTGTTGTCGAAGGAGAATTTGATTTGACATGGATAAAAACCTGGGGTTTTTTGAAACCAAAGCGACAAGCCCATGAATAGGCTTTCTGTGCCTTAGTTAAATGATGAGACACTTTTGAAGAGATTTGTGTATTTGATCAGGCTACAGGCTGGTGATTAACGTCACATTGGAATTACCTCTCCTGGATAAAATTCAAAGACCGCAATGTGCCAAGTCTTGATTAATTATAGATTGACTTATCATATGCCTAAAGGATGGAAATGGCTCTGAGTATATGGAAAATTATTTCTTTCCTTGCGAGCATACTAGCAGAAGGAAAAAATGTAACACTTTCCAAACATCCTCAGAAGGAACTTGAAAAGCCCTCATGTTCCCAAACAATTACAAAGGGATTGTGGTGGACTCCAGTTGGCAGAGACTGATATTCACACTAAAAGCTGTGCCAGCTGTGATTTTGTGTATTTTCTGTCAGCCTTAAGTAGGAATTCATTAAATCCACTTTCTTCTCTCAAATCAAGTTAGAAGCAATTTCAGCTGTAAACTATATCCAAGTCTTATTTTTTATTTCAATATTGAAAAAATACTTTTTAACATAATGTCCCACTTGTGTCACTTGTGATTAGAACCACATCTGTGCAAAACCTGCTTCTTCAAGCATGTTCCTGTGGTGTCAGCAGAAAAATAACCTTCAGGTCTGAACATCTGTACAAACAGGTGTATCTAGTGTTGCTAGAATGGAATTTCTGAAGACATACGGATTCTACCAGACAGTAAGGAATGCATTAAAAAGATAAGCCAAGTATGGACCACAGAAATGCAAGACACTAGGTCTACCTTTTTGTATAGTGGGGCATTCTCTTGATCAGAGAAAAGCATTCCATGCCTTCAGAGTGATGCACTTGATAATTAGCCTAGTGATGCCAAAAGGCAACCAAAATGGGTGCTATTCTAGCAAACAAATATCAACTTCTTCTGTGACACAAGAAAATCAGTTGTTCCACATTTCTGATGTGCTGATGTTGCAATATTTTACATGCTAAATCTCTGCTATTTCACACCACACAATAAAGCGATGCAAACATCCAAAGAATTAGTCTGGATATTTTCCTTTTTCCTGTCTTTTTCAAGCTTTCCTATCCTGTTAAATGCATCTCAGACAGCCTGCACAAAACTTGTAAGAGCTGAACTAATGCCTGCTGTAGGGCCATTTACCTGGATATTTCCCCAGTTCTTGCAGTTTAGACTCATTGATGTCTGTAGCAATGACTTTGGCTCCTTCTTTAGCAAAAGCCTGGAGAACACAAGAGAAGTTTATATTTAGATATTCCAAATTGTACCAGAAATAAAATCTGTTTTCTTTTCAGGTGATTTTTTGCTTGAAATAGAAGCCAAGACAAGCTGAAGGCAGCTGATCTCTCAGTTTTCCTTCTGGGTGTATCAGGGAATTGCACGCAACTATGTAACTTTGTGTGATAAGACAGATTTAAGGTGTTTTGCCTAAAGGAAGGAATCCATAAATAAAGTAGAAGAATAGTAGACTAAGATAATGGATATTATTCTGCCCTTATTACTGCACCAGTAAGCAATAGGGCTAGAATTGTCTGTATTGCTAGATTTAAATGAAGTTATAAAATTTGACAGGTAAAGGCAGAAGTTGTAAACTAGAACCTTTTTATTTTTAACAAAATCCTTTGTATCCAAATCACTGGAATAGAACAATATTAAAAGCAGCATGACTTTTGATATTTAAGCAGAGAAATAGCTTCATTGCTTCATTCTTGATGGTCTCCTTAAAAGCCTCTTTCTTTTTATTGTGATTACTGATAAATCAAGAGCTAACGAAGTAAAGTGTCAAAAGTATTCTGACATCTTGGACTGTAGCCCCTAATCTTCAAAATAAGCGTCCCAAGTGCAGCTTAAGAGGATAGTGACATTAAACATACCAGTCTTCCACGGCTTGTAAGTACCTGCTCCTTGGACTGAGTGATTTACGTAAGAGCCAAGATCAGCAGTCTTCTGTGTTCTCAACCACATGCATGAGAAACTAACCAGTCTGGTAAAAATGCTACAGGAGCTTTTCCTGAGTTGTTCATTACATTAGAGATAATGAGATAACTCTACTGGGTTTTTTATTTGGTGTGGAAAAGGGAAGTAGCAGGAGAAGAACTGGTCAAAAGGAGTGACAAGCTAACTGGAAAGTTAATATATACCTTGAATTCTGTTCAACAGTAATCAAACTAAATTTGTTAAGGGTTTCTTACTGTTGCTAATTGTGAACAATGTGTTAGTATCTTGTAAACTTGGTTATGTCAATCATGAATATAGATAAAATACCTTGGCTTTACTGTAGGGGATCCTCACAGTATCCAGCCTTAGGCCAGGAAATATTCCCTCTATCATCTCTGTTTTGTCCCAGAACAAAGCAACAGAGATACTGGATAAAAGGTACAGACAGTACCAACCATATATTGTTAGAAAAGCAGTTGCAGCTGTCCTCAAGACTTGCTCTTATCCTTATCTAACATCTACACTCAGAGTTGAAGATTTTCATAAATTGAAACAGCATAAAGCCCGCATGACAGCATAGTGGTTACATTACTCCCTGATTTTTTCACTGTGTAGTTCTGGCCTCATCTGTGGTTTATTAATTCAAGAACTGGCTTGGTGCAGGTATAATTGGACAAGCTAGAATGAGAGACTTTGCACAGGTACAGCAGAGCAAACGTTTCCAACTTACAATAGCAGCTGCTCGGCCAATGCCCTGTGCTGCCGCAGACACCAGGATGATCTTCCCATCCAGCCGCCCCATGGTGCTGACCTGTGCAGGCACAGCATGGCACAGAAATTTAACCAAGGTAAGCCAATACCCCCCTGGGAATCAGATGCAAATACACTCCCAAAACTAGACATGATCCAGGGTGTATCTCTGCCATCACAATTGTCCTGTTGGGCTGCTGTGTGACCCTCAGTTATCCAGGGTTCTGAGGGGCAGGGCTGCCCCAACCTTGGGGGTTTTTTTTAGTTACACATAAAGACCTCAAGCATACAAAAGGCATTTGAGCTCAGAAGTTAAGCTTCATTATAATAGAAATTGGATTTTTTCTTCAACAGGCAAAAAAAAGCCAAGATGAAACTGCAGTACGGTAATTTGTAAACCAATGTTTCCAATCTCTATGGTATTCTCAGAAAGCAGGTCTGGTTTCACTCAAACTACAAATGCTTCAACTTCCTAGACTGCAATAAATGCCACACAATGTCCTGGCCTTGGCATCTGCCCTCAGTTGTTTTGGCAATCTTCCAGCCCCAATGAAGCAGGAGGGTGCAGGGAGAATGAAGCTGCCAGTCTTGCCTCTTGTTCCCTGTTCTCAAGGAACACTGACCGTGCTTGGGGCAGTAGGGAACCTCTAGGAGCTGCCACCTTAGTCTGGATGGAGCAGCCAAAAGACAAAATACAGCCCTGTTCAAGTGCTGTGTTAGGTTTAAAGAAATGCAGCACACAAAAATGCAGACAAACAAGTAAAAATAAATGCCAAGTCTGAAAGAGCTTCCTAAAAAGTGAGGTCACTGTGTTCCAGTCACAGTGTAGTATCTGGAGCTTGTTAATTGGGTTCCACATAAGCAAAATTCCTGCATTTTCATAATCCTCCAAGCAACTTTGTTTATGTAGATATGAGTATAGAAAGGTGTTTATGAACAAAATCTTTAAATATACACATAAATCCAACACACCAAGTATTTAATTGGGAAATTAAAATAAAGGTGCCATAATCTTCCCTATGTTAACAGGCAATGCTGTCCTCTAGAGATGCTCAAATCCATGCTGTGACTCAGATTACTGAGTCAAATTTAGTGTCCTACTTTTTGAATCAATTATTCTTTTCTCTCATTTTGATCAGAAATTGTTTTGTTAAATGTTTTTCCTGACAAAAGTTGCAGCAAAATTGTTTTCCTGAAGGTTACATATTCAACGAATTAGACTTCTGATGCAACGTAATGGAAAAATTCTTTTCTTTCCAAAAGCCACCTGGATCAGTTTAAGTACTTCCCCAGATTACCTTAACATGTGGGAAGCAAAATGCATTATAAATACATTTTTCCATCTAACAATCAGGTTTTAGGAACATTTGCCATACCAATTCTATGCAACATTTACAAATAAATATTAATATAGTCACTCACCAAGAGATCTCAAACAGCTCTGTTATACTTACTGACCCTTGTACAAAAGGAAGTTCTGCAGTTTTGGGGTTTTTTTACTGTGCTTTTTGGGATTTGTAGTCCAACCACTAAGTTTCTCTCTAAGGACGTAATTTCCTGTTTGAAACACTGAGATGCTGCCATCTAGTGAAACTCAGGATTTTAAAAAAGTGTGATTTTTCTCCTACACAGGAAAGCACCCAAAAGTATCACCAACATTAGCTGACTCTCTTACAATGGGAATTTAAGAAGAGATCTGTAGGATTCCCACCAAAAGGCCACAAACATGTTTTTCCAAGCAATATCTTTTTACAATATAAACTATCCATTCCAAACCAGGACAAAACTTATATGACTCTTTTGTTGTTGTTAAACTGGTGATTTACCAATGTATCTTTTGTTTCTATTGGTTTAACTTGCATATGTTAAAGCAGAATTAATATCATTAGACTGAAAAATTCTAGGACAAACTAATTTAGCTATAAGCTCACACCAGACTTAAAGCTACCTGATAGTATTATTAAGGAATTTGGTGTCCTACCTAAACTTCAGTTAGTTTGGTCTCAGAAAAGTCGCTTCTGTGGATAAACTGGGACACATGTACACAAAAGTTCAGTTTATCCTGTCTTTCTGCTGAACTATGATAGCTTTTAAGGCTTTTTAAATCAGCTCCCCAAGTAGAAATGCCAAGAAGATGGAAGAGGCTGATGGTTTTTAACCTGAAGCAATTTTTATTTTTATATGCAGATGCTGGCTGTAGCCACTGTAAGGGCAGCTTACAAAAGAACAAAATCTTTAATGACTTATTTTGCTAAAAGCATTTATTCTTCTGCCCCAAGCTTTTGCCACCCTAATTCAGCCACACACCTGTTGCAATAAGTTTCTGCTTTTTTTAGTTCAATCACCAGAAAAATCACCAAATCTAGTTGTTCCAAGCAAGTAATAATTAAAAAAAAAACAACAAAAAACCACTGGAAATTGTGTATGAAAGAAGTAGATCTATATATACACCTTCTTTTTGCAATTCTGGAAGAAAAAAGTCTGTCTAATTCATTTATTAGAACACCAAAATGCTGGTAGCCAAAGGAAATCTTTCATCATAGTGGGAAATAAAAAAAGTAACAAACCAAACAAAAATTAACCCAAAATAAACCCAAAAAACTTCCAAGCAACCTCAAAAAAAAAAAAAAAAACAAAAAACAAACAAAAAAAAAAAAAAAAAAAAAAACCACCACAAACACACCAGCACTTTGAAATTACCCCTGTCAGAAAATAAATACCTCTGGCTGTGGTCAGAAAGAAGACATTGCAATGCCCAACACTGTAACGGTTTTTAGAACCTGTATATTTTTGGCTCGTCATGCCTTTAAAAGCTTCCCAAAACATCTTCCAGGCCAGAGATTGAGATAAATCCTTGCAACCTCTTAGTAGGTACAGTAGTTGGCAGTTTTCAGCCATTCAAAGTAAAGAGAAGGTTGGTTCTCTATTAAAGTACCTCCATCAGGTAAATAATCCTGGTGTGACTCCCCCAATTCCAGTAACTGCTGAACGCTCAGGAACATCTCAGTGTAGCCATTTGCTTGTCAGTCTGGGGGACCCAAAGAGGACCTAGCATCACTGAGAGATTTATTCCTATAAAACAAGGATGATGCTTTTGATGCAGGTATCTTTCTTAGTATGACTTTCATCTCATGATGATGATTTCATCCTTAATGGAGTTGATATCATGTTCTGAGTGCCCAATTCCTGTTTAGTTGGCAGTAGAGGGCACGGAGGGGAGGAAAGGGAGAGAATCTATGTTTTAGCCTTCAACCATTTTTTGACAGACTCAAAGAATTAAATAAAACTCTGACAACAGTAAACTTCTGCACAAGGATTGCCGCAGAAGGATATAGAGGACAGAGACAAGAGGCATAATGATGGAAATTATTAAATCAATATAAAAGATAACAATTTGGTAACATTTAGACACTGAATGTTGTAATCAGCATCCTTGGATCATAGCACAAATAAACAGCAAAACCATTTTTACATATTTAACATAAAATTTTATTGTCAAGTTAAAATTTCTTATATAAAGCATACAAAATGTAGGTCTTATAAAATTAATAAGAGTCCATCTCGCCCCAATGATCTAATTTGTTTTTCCTTCACTAGAGAAGCAGAAGAGTGTGAAGTCCATTGCTTACTATTAAAATAAATCCAATACACAACTTCAGACAGGTATATTGAAAAATGATGCAAAATTCAAAGTTACTTACAGTACCATAATTGGGGGAGCTGCAGAAACTTTTAATGAGTTTAAGAGGAACCCTTGATTGTGTGCTCTACAAAGAGAAGATCAGTAACTTCGGTTGCAGTGTCCAAAGAGGTCAAGATTGTGGTGAAAATGCAGTTTGTCGGCTTAAAGAAAGCATGGTATAAAAACCACATACTAAGAAACAAAAAGAATATTTCTTGCCAAGTCAACAGCACTCTGAAGATACAAATATCAACACCCCTGAAAAGGGCTGTTTTAGGAATGACAGAATGTAAAGTTTGAGAAGTTTCACAGTAGATTAGTTTCTGATCCGTTGCTTTTTCCATTTTTTCTTCAATACATTCGCTTCTCTTTGCCATCAAAAAAATCCACATCAAAACACCAAAGTAGAACATCAGCAGATTAATAGGTTGTGGGGCAACGTCTGGTTTTCCATTTTTATCCTCATACTCCAGCTTTCCCAGTTGAGGGAAGTAGAAACTCCAAGAAGATGGAAGAGGTGATGGTTTTTAACGTGAAGCAATTTTTTTTGTATGTGCAGATCCTGGCTGTAGCCACTGTAAGGGCAGCTTACGAAAGAACATCTTTACTGCGTGCTACAATCAGGGGCTTTATCTTTGTCTGAAGTCCCAAACAAACGCTTAAGATGTTCTTCTGTGGACTCTGTGCCAGCAGGTCGTGTATCTGTACATAAGACAAGAACATTAAAGCCTTTCTCAGTTAGACAAGCAGCAGGAATACAGTGATTTAATCTTGATTAGTGTTTTGTACGTCAGCTGTGAAAGCTTCCCTCTGAGGAGCTTTGTGTTGTGAGGAAAGCCGTGCTATTACCAAGATGGCCATCACAAAGGCAGCAATGAGTCATGTTCTTTCTGGGAGTCTGCTACTAATACCTCAAAAACTGGCTACACTTCAACATACCTGCTGGGGCCTTCTGAAAGCTGTGAGAAGCATAAAGGCAGGTCACTAAAAGTCAGCAGGCCAGATATAAGAAATCTGAAGTGAGGCTGAGGAACAGAAGTTATCACCAAAACAGCCATTATTGCAGCTGGAGCCAGGCAGAGTAGCAGATGCAACATCAAAAACTGATGTCTACCGTCTTGAAAAACTTTAGCAAAAAGTTAACCAGCAGTTAACTTTCTGTAGTTTTACCAGAAATCTGTGCTTAACCAATGTAAAGTTGTTAAAAAGCAAAACATTTTAGAGCACCAGCTAGCTAATAACAATATTTTGCTGATTCACTTTTAAGAGTCACTCATCAACACTTCCGCTGCAGAAGAGGAAAAAAAAATGGTATATTCTTCAGCGCGTGAAAGATGCAGTTTGGTATTTCGACTCTGTAGAGCATACAGGAGCTTCACAGCTCAGATGGTCAGCTTTTCAAAAGTCAGATGACAAACCACACAGGAAAACTTATCATGCAAGTTTCAGATCTCAGGCCATGGCTTACATTTTTTATCTTCAAATCTTATAGGACACTACTAGGATGTTACGTACCTGTTAGCACACCCAAGTTGGAATTATCAAAGAAATTTGTTGGACAAGTCAGAGGTGGAGGCTTTGGTAGGTCCTGAGTCACTATTTCCTGAGAAACAGTTTCCTTGGAGGGTGAAGGCATTTGCTCTTTAAAGAAATATGACATTGCCTTCCTAGGAGACTTTGGTACTGTCTCTCTAGTAGTTTCTCTTGAGGAACGTTCTCTCCATTTTAGTGCTCTTTCTTTCCATTTCCTGAGTTCCTCTTTCAGTTCAAGTTCATCACTGCAAAGAAAAGAACCCCAGCATTCACTTAAGAAAAGCTGAAAGCAGTTTCTTTAAGGAAAAAATCCTGACGAACAGACAGTTCCTGTATTTTTAGATGACATATCTCAGACATGGCAATACAACAGCTGTGTATCTTGGTTTCAGAGGATTTTTTTTTAAGCTGAAATTCCTTCCCAAGATACTATTCAAGTATATCTTTCAGCCTTCAAAAGATTCTTAAGAAAGCAAGCAATTTAAAGTTCAAAAGGCGTTTATGGCTTTATAAGCCATAAAACCAGCTTTAAATAAAAGTTTATGATGTGAAATCTAAAATTAATGGTTACTCACTTCCATAGGTCTCCCAGGAAGAAACACTAATGATGTACAAAAATACAACAAAAATGATTTGATATGTTGCTATTCATGTCCACTCACCTCAGTAGAAGGTCATTTTGTTTCTTCAGCTGCAAGTTCTCTTTCTGGAGCCTAGCTTGTTCAGATTTTAAAACAAGTATTTGTGTGCTCTGCACAATACCACTGCCGCCACCACAAGTAAGAGGTATTTGGGATTGCTGAGGATCTGCTTCTTTTAGCACTAGAAAACAGATTTATACATATGTGTCTGCATTATTTGGAGAGTGCTTAAAACCAAGCCAATACATTTTTTAGACTATTCCTTCTTGTGGTCTTACATGTGAAACCTCACTGGGTTACAAGTGCCATTACAACAGTTACTCTTTTTTCTACACAAAATACACCTCCCAGTATTCACATTGCCAGGGAAATATTAAGAAACATGACAGATTCTTCACTGGGCCATTAAGAGGTAAAATAGTTATTGTTCCAGGCATGGCATAGCTTTGATTAGAACTAGGTATTCATATGTCAAGGAAAAAGTGGCAGCATGAGCTACCACCACTGCAGCTTATCCCACCACAAGGGCAAACGTGGCTGGAGGAAAACACAAGAACTGCTGTGATTCTAATGCAGTTCATATGCAGCTAATGTAATCTACTTTCCATCTCATCTTCCAGTGCACCCAATTCTCCCCACACACTTTGGGTACAAGGCCTGCATCTCAACCTGGTCTTTACCCTTAAAACCTCAAAATTCAATGTTTAACATGAAAGAGTTCCTTCTATTTATCTTGAATTTACCAGTAACATCTTGCTCTTGGTGTGCTCTTCTCAGTTCTTCTTTTAGCTTTGTTAATTGTTGTTCTCTGTGTTCTGCAAGGGCTTTATAATTAGCAAGTCTATATGAGGCAGGAAAGAGGGGGGGGAAAAAAAATCAGAAAACCTCAGTTTAACAGTTATTACAGTTTCAGTTAATTCCAATGAGCTATCAAATACAAGACACACCCATGTTATATAAGTTACATAAACCTGGTTGTCAGATTTTAGGTAAAGTGCACAAAGATTTTAGGTGAAGTGCACCCAAAAGTTGGACTAACTATTTTTGGTGTATCCCTTCTCTCTAGTGAAGTAGAGTGTGCTTTCAGTTATTGCTTTCCCCTTGCCTTCTTTTGTCAGAACAGTTATTTCATTTATGGCTGAACATGGTTGATTGAGAAATCTTGATGTGTGTGTGGGAAAGAAGTTTTGTAAGCAAGCCAAGGTGCATATAGATTTTAATTTCTCTAACCACCATAAAAACTTATCTCAAGCTGAATGCTTACTTCTTATTCTGTGGGAAAAATAAAGAGGGAAGTAGAAGCTAAGAATAAAGTAGTTGAGAATTGTAAGAAGATAAAATTTGAACTTACTTCACTTCAAAGGAGTTGGATTGTTTCATTCTTTCCAGATCACATTTTACCAATTGTGTTTTGAGATGGTCAATTTCTTCTTTGTACAGCTCAGCACCTTTATCTAATTTTGCCTGAAAATAAAATATTTAGTACAAATAAGGGCTTGTTACTTAGCCCTTATTAACGGTTAACTTAATGAAATTAAGGGTTGTTTCCCTTGTCCTCCAAAAACTAGTCATAGGAAAGATACAAGACCAGGAGTGGGAAGTTATTTTTCACTAAGGTGGCTCACATTACCAACCAGCATCATGGTAGCAGTTGGTGTCCTACTCTGTGTATTACATGCAATCATACATTAGCAAGTTTTGCTGACTTCTGTGCAGATATAAATCTGGGAATTTTCAAGTAGCATGCAAATACTGAGTACAAATATTGAGTAAATACTTCAGGCTTCAGTTTAAAAATGTTTAAAATGTTTCAGAAATGCATCACATACAAGTGACACATTTAGATTCTAGTATTGTAATATGGATTCTTAATGTTGCCACTGAAGGTTGCAGTGGTAGAATGTGACACTGCCTGCTAAACAGGTAAGTGGAGTGTTTTACTCCAGGAATGCCCTACAGAACAAATACATTGACTCTGGAGAGCTAAGTTTCACCTACAAGTCTTGTCAAGTGTGCTCTGTGTCTTTCATCAGAGGAGAAGAGTGAAGTATTTTGCTCATACCTGAAGACTCTGCTTCTCTGCTAAGGCAGTCCTGAGGCAATTATCCATCTCATTCAGTTTGGCTTGCAGTTGAGTGAGCTCACTTGTCTCTGTTCTTGTTCTTATCTGTGCTTGTAACTTGCTTATCCTGTCATCTTTCTCTTTGACATTTTCTCCTACTTCATTTATTACATTTTTTAACTTCTGAATTTTTAGTTCCATAGCCTATTGAGATATATCAATCAATCAGTTATGAGCAGTTATGTCAAAAGGTGTTAACAGTAACAGCACATGGTCATATTCTTAGGAAAAACTAGCAAAAACCCAAACCACAAAAAAATCCAACACTACAGGCTCTTATAGCAACTCTTCATATCCAGGTCACTGTTTTCTGTCACCTTTTAATAGTCTAGAACACTCAAGTCCAAGAAAAGAAAAAGTGCTTTGGAGAAGGGTAACTGTGACAAAAAAATAGGAGAGAGAAAATGAGTTCTCCATTCCTGTGATTAAATAGAGAATTCTTCTCCAGCTTCATGTCTGACATAGTGAATACCATATACTTACAGGAAGCATCAAGAGTATCACCCTAATAAAGTCAATACTTCAAAAGCAAATACAAACATTTCATATGAATTTCTAAAGTGAATGTCTGTTAGTGTACATAAATCAGGCAATTAAAACATCATGTTACAGGCAAGAGCTCAAAACTCCACTTTGGAAATAAAAGAGCTACTAAAATAAAGTGTACTCTATTTGTATTGTGGTGGCATAGATTTACAGTTGCCATCAATCCTTATTTTCAGTTTGGAGTACTCTCCCTTAGAAAGAAAGCATCAAAGAAGTTTTCCTTCGAAACAAGCATTGGTTACCTTTTTATCTTGTTCTGCAGCCTTTAATTTATTATGAAGCCTATAATTTTCTTCTTCTAATGCCAGACTGGCAGAGCCACCAGGGGCCAGTTTTTCTTTTAGAGTGTTTAGATCCTGAAGCAACTCTTCATTTTTCTCTTTTCTCTGTTTTAATTCAACATCAGCATTTTTACTATAATCGGCAGTTCTGGCATCCAGCTCTGAAGAAAGTTCAAGGAGTATCTGAAAATCAGTAGCATCATACAGAATAATTTTTAATAATTTATTCATCTGCTAGAAATATGGCAAGTGAAGAAACAGGAAGTACCTTAGCCTGTATTATTTTCACATTCTTGTTTCAGTGGCCCATTTGAAAATGCTTGCTGTCAGAAATGGTATCATTATCACTCAAAAGAACAGTTTTATTTCCAGAAGAGAGGGAGGCAGGAAGGGGCACAAGAGAAGATGATAGTGTTTTGCAGGTTTACCAGTATTTCTGCACAACTCAAACTCTAATATTACAGAAACAAAGGAACTGTATTGGGAAGACTTTTTGAATGTCAGCCACAGAACACCATAACTATTCACAGATTTTATTACTAGAATGTATTCACTGACTAAAGGAAATTAAACCTACACATTGGACTACTCTAGAAATCCACGTTTAACATGGCAGATAAATAAAAACGTCACAATTATCAGGAAACGACAATGTTTCCTAGTTTTTTCTTTGTTTGTTAAAAGCTTTGATCCACATAATATTAGGGCCAGGGAATTCTTCCAAAAACCTTGCCAACACAGCGAAATCCCAAAGAAGTCAAGAGCGACTATTGACTCTACAAAACAAATGTTGAAAAATGGGCTAAACTTAAGATTTAATCAGAAAGATGAGATCTCGTGATATCCTGCTCATGATGCACTAAATCCTGAAAAATGCTGCCCAGGTTTCCAAAAGAGGTGAGAGGTAAGCATAAGAAAGAAAGGAGTGTAAATATAAATTTAACTGAGTTTTAAAAATGGCTATCTATAGTAGTTTTGATAAAGTTTGGCAAGAACAGCAATATTTTCTAGAATTCAGACTAATAAAACCCCAAATAAACAACCCCACACCCCCTCCCATTTATTACCTAGAAAGTCTTTTAGAAAGCAAGTTCCCAAGTTTAGATGCATGAGGCATCTTTAAAAATCTTTTAAGTATTCCTATGTCTTACAGTTAAAATATGAGTAAGTGCTGATAATAAATGAATGATCATTTAAGAGCCTTTTGTGTTTTTATTTTCAATCATAGGCACTTGCAGAGTGCTTACACAAAATACATTTTTGATTCTATAACATTTAGTTTTACCTTTACTTTAGGAGTCCAGAATTTCAAGACTTGCAAGAGCCTTTCATTATCTTTCTTTAGTTCTTCTTTCAGTTCCTCTGCATCCCACTGAGTTCCTGAACAAGCTTCCCAGAACTGTATTGTTTCCTTTCTTGCACTTTCTTCCTGCTCTAACTCTGCTTCTATGCAGAGAAGTTCATGTTCCATTTCTGATACATCTTTGAGAATGCTCTTAAACAAAAAAAAAAAGGAATTAAAATTTAAATACTGGTTTGATTATCACATGTCTAAATATACCTTCTGTCCTCTCAGCTATCAGTATAGCAGGAAGTCTGTTTTAGCATCTAATTACCATATAAAAGGAGTTTTGCTAGACTTAAATTTACACTCTATTGTGAAAGCAAGAAGACAATCTACATTCCTGGGGTAGGTGGAAAGGGGGAAAAAAAAAGTACTTATTAGCTGAAGTTTATTCCATTGTTTTAGAACAAGTCATCTTGGTATTGGATAGTGAGTATTATAGAGGGCAAATAAGAAAATAACATTCCTGCTATTTTCTAACCTATTATTTCCAGCTGCTTGACAAACCAAAATCCTCATTATAGATTTTGTAGCATAAAAAAATAACTCTATTCCTTCACACCCCCTTAAGTGAAGTTTTAACAGATAAACCCAATGCCATTAGATTCCCACCACCACATGACCCCATGCCTTGGAATGGGTCTTCGTGTCTATTTTTTTTTCCCAAATATTACCTCTGCGTCCAAGTGGAAACTCTGCAGCCCTTCACTGCTGTTTAACTCTTGAGCTGATACGTCATTCTGCTTCAAATTAATCTTCTTGAGACGTTGAATCTGGGATTGTAGGTGATCTTTTTTTCTCTTTTCCTCAAGCAATTCCATTTCATACTTGTGAACAGTAGTGTGATACTCTCTTTTCTTTGTGCAAACGGAACTGAACAGAAGCTGTTGCAGAAGCACAGGATGTATCAGTGAGCCTGTTTTAAAATGGTACCCTGCATCCAGTTAAAATACGGTATTTTATAATCCAATCTATTTAGTCCCTGAGCCTCTAAATGTCCAGGACAACTAACACATGACTAAGAAAATCAGGTTCACATGTGCATTGTACTAATGGCATGTAAGCCTTTTAGCTGAGACAGCACTTTTCCAGTATGCTATTTTTTGTAGACTCCAAAAAAAGCCAAGAAGTCTAAAAGGCTCTAGACAGTCTTCCACAAACTTAAACTTTGAAAAACAAAGTACAATGTTCTTTGTTATATTTATTTTCTCTTGGAGTTGTGAAAGGTGCAGATGACTTATAAGAATAATATCACCATGCTGATTTAAAACTTGATTCTAGCAGAGCTCACTAGCTGAATCTTAAACATCTTTAACCATGAAAGTTAAAAGCCATCTATGGAAAAAATTAAACCTAAAATGGCTGCATTAAGTTATAAAATGAGGCTCTTTAGAACATTAGTTCAGCTTCCAAGTTAATGGATATTTATAGACCTGACTGGCTCTCAAGAACCTCACCCCACTCTGCAGGCCTGTGCATGTTTCCATGCTCCAACGAAAAAACCCCCAGCCCTTAATATTTCATGGTAAATCAAGAAACAGAAGAAACTTGATCATTTACTGTACTTCTGCATATGCTAACAGGAATTGTTTCCCAACTACCCTTAACCTTTTTGCTGATAATTTCAGTCCAATGGAGAAACTGATTCCAAACTGGGGAATATCTGCAAGGCTGTAAAATCATCAAACTACTTGGGTAGTTTACCAGAGTAAGCATGCTTCTCCAAGCCATCTTGCATGTCTCTTTCTCCCACAGAGAAATACATACTTAGTCATCTATTATTTGATCTATAGAGTACAGAAAGAAAATTTCATTTTCCAATTAAAATGTAATCATATTAATGAAATAATTCTGTGCAAAGCAGCTGAACTACAGTTAAAAACTAAATTTGATTTACATAACTAAGTAGTTCCAGTTTTCTAAGATCGTAAAGCAATTACTCTCAACTTATTTTCTCCAACGTATGGATTCTCAAAACCCAAAGCTAGAGTATTAAAAAACCTAGCTGTTACCATTTAGAGCTTATTAATAAAGCCCCAAAACCCAAATTCAAGTCATATGAAGCATCCACTTATTCAGCATTTGAAGCTGGTACCTTCAATTTGGTCAATAACTTCTGGAGACGAGTGTTCATTTCCTCATTTTTAGTTTGAAGTGTTTTGACTTGTTTATTCTGCTCCAATGTAAGCTGAGGCAGTATCACAGCTATCAGTGCTTTCTGACTATTCAGTTCACTCTTTAGCTTAAGAGACACTGTAGAGAGACACTCATATCTCTTCCCCATATTTGGGAATTTCTCAAGAAGCTCCTAAATGCAAGCAAAACAAATTAATTCGTTCACAATAAGGAAAAGTGTGATTAGCCATAAACAGAAACATAAAATAAATTATCCTACTTCAGGACTAACCCCTACAGTATGTACTGGTTTTCCAACAGGAGAAGTTATTATGATTAAGACTACAATTTTGATTTGCCACAGGGATACGACATAAACACAAATCCAGGCACAAACCCAGATAATTTCTTAGTTTTCCAGCAAGTGATTTCATAAGCTCAAGTTGCCTTTGTGGTTCACATTGCCTGGCTACATCAAGACTTGTAAATCAGGCATGAAAAAAAATTATTGCCTGTTCACAAGTATGCCAGCTGGCCTTCCCTTCGGATGGACCCCCAGGTTTATCTGCTTCTCCTTTCTTGAAGGAAAGGGCTCATGAAGTGGGTCCTAGCACTCTGCTATGAAAAGGAAGGTGTGAACAAGCAGTGAGCAGGCTCAGTAGTGCTATCCAGTAAACGGCAAGTCCAGTATCATGTTTAATTATGTATATGTTATACATTTTAAAATAAGTACAAAACTCCCCTGACTTACTCCCCTCCATCATTAGTTCTTAGTTGAAAGAACCAAGGTTGACCAGTTTTCTTAACTCTTCACCTCACACTAAAAACACTGGAAGATTGGGAAGAGGCAGATCCTATCTATTACAGAAGTCAGAAGGGGAGAGTGTCTTACAAGGGATCAGCTGATGTTAACTTCCTTCATTATGATTTAACTTTATCAGTTATGCTGGTATTTTGTTTTCCATTGGATTGTAGTTCGTAAGGACAGTTCTATGTTGTTGTAGTAGGGTTTGAGCTTTGCTCTTTGTTTCTAGTTTGAGGGTTGTAAGGGTTTGTTTTGTTGGGTTGTAGTTTATTTCTATATTGTAACTTGGTATTTTAGGTTTGCAAGGCTTTGTTATTGGTTGTAGTTTACTTTTTCAGTGGAATTTTATTTCTTGTTTGGGCACCAGACGTGACAATGCAGGGCGATGCAGAGTCCCCAGGTAGTGCAAAGGAGAGCCCTTTATTACAACAAGCAGGCCTTTTCAAGCAGTTAGCTGGTTATCACTTGACAGTTTTAAGGGACAACAAGCCCAAGTCAACCAACCAGCATCCACCACGATGTGGACGTGCAGCAGCCACGCAGCACATCTCTCATGTCTCTCATGTCTCTCCACCCCTATTCCAGCTGAGTCACTCTCCCACAGTTCCCTTCTACTTAGCCAAAGTGGCAGGCTTGAGCCATGATTTTACAGGGGTAACAAGGCCCTTATTTTATAAGGCTTTACCTATATGCAACAATACACGTTCATAAATCCTGGTTTATTTTGGCTTTCGGTAGGCTACTAGCACTTGTCATATCTGTGTGAAAATATACTCAGCATAGCTAACTCACAAAAGGTCTGAGGAACTCCTACTCAGAGGGCAGAAGCACTTGAATGAAATTAACTTCTTTGACACCAATTTAGTATTTGATGGGGAATAATGGAAGGGAGGATTTGGGGGGATTTTACAAAACCGAAGTGGCAAAGTGCTTCTGAGGTTCAACAAGGGGAACTGCTGGGTCACAACACTCCCCATGCAGTGCTACAGGCTGGAGGAATAGCGGCTGGAAAGCTTCCCAGCAGGAAAAGACCTGCGGGTGCTGGTCAACAGCTGGCAGAACACGAGCCAGCGTGTGCCACGGTGGCCAAGAAGGCCAATGGCTTCCTGGATTGTGTCAGAAATAGTGTGGCCAGCAGGACTAGGAAAGGGATCGGCACTAGCAAGGCCACACCTCCAATCCTGTGTTCAGTTCTGGGCCCCTCACTACAAGAACAGTGTGGTGCTGGGGAGTGTCCAGAGAAGGGCAGAGGAGCTGGGGAAGGGGCTGGAGCACAGGTCCCGTGAGCAGTGGGTGAGGGAGCTGGGGTTGTTTAGCCTGGAGAAAAGGAAACTGCAGGAGGACCGTACTGCTCGACAAGTGCCTGAAAGGAGGGTGTAGCCAGGTGGGGGTCAGTCTCTTCTCTCCAGTAACATGTGATAAGTTGCACTGGGAGAGTTTAGACTGGTTATAAGGAAAAATTTCTCAATTGAAAAGGCGGTCAAGTAATGAACAGGCTGCCCAGAGAAGTGGTGGAACCACCATCCCTGGAGCTATTTCAAAGATGTGTACATCCAACTCTTAGGGACACTGTTTAGCAGTGATCATGGCAGTGCCGGTCTACGGGTTGAAATCTATAATCTAAGCCTTTCCCAACCTAAATGAGTCTATGATCCTACATGATTATTTATTTCCATTGGGGTGGCTGGACAGTAATGAAAGCAAGTGGGATGTTCAGTGAACATTAAATTGAACTTCTCAGTTGATATGAGATGTGCAATCACTAAACAACAAAAGCAAATCAACTGATCCCATGGTATGCAGCATCTTAGCAAAATATGCAAACGATTTTATACATAATGCACAAAAGGCTTATGCTCCATGACAAGTGCCATTAAGCTCCTATGTGCATCCTTCAAACAAGCAGAAAAATAAGCTTACCTTAATTTTCGAGGTTTTTTCTTTCAAGGTGTCATCAGCCACCTGGTTTGCAATATCCACTGCATTTACCTGAATGGACATATTATTCAGGTTTCTCTGCTTCAGTTGTTCTAAAGCATCTTCCAATTTTGCCTTTGTTTCAACACACTAAAATAAAAGCACACATATTTAAGTACCATTCAAGATGAGAAGTTGTGAGTAACTCAGGTATGCAAATTCCAACACTCACCATCTCAGAATTTCTTTGCAATTCTGTCTGGAGCTGGTCCCGCTCAGACCTGACATCCTGAAGAAGTTTTTGTAGCTCATCTTTTTCTCGATTAACTGATGAGATTTGTTCCTTAAGTTTTAAGGACTGACTAGTTCTTTCAGCTAATATCTGGTTCTTCTCACATGATACACTATTTAGTGTCTCAGTTAACTGTTGAATCTACAATGAACAGTGGAGAAAAACGCAAATTAGAACTTGGTGGGTGTGGTCTTTATACACCCTATGAAGTAGTCAAGTCAGTTGTGTCAAATACAAAACCCACAATTTTTAATTACTAAAATTTACACAAGCAGAAAGAAAAGCTTAAAAATAATTTTGGTGTTCCAATAACATAGTAAAAAAATTTACAAGGAAGAGGAATAGCACGACACCCCAAAAAGTCTACGTCAGTCAACTTTGGTCTTCTGTAAAGCAAGAAGAATCAAAGAAAAAGGCAATCAACCTATGTCTATATCACAAGAAAATTAAAATAAATAGGAGATGAGCATAAAAAAAATGGACAATACCTTTAGATTTCCTCTACTAAAGAGCAGTATTTGCTAAACTGAAGCAGAGCTCAATTATAGTCTTTGAAATACAAAGGAAGAATTTGACAGGTGAAAAGCTCAAAAGTAAACACTATGAAAAGAATGAGTTGGCAAGAACTAAGTGCAAGAACTTCAAACATTGTCTGGTATTCAGAAAGTGGGACAAGCACCAAGGATTCAAAACCCAGTTCATGCTGTGTACCCAGCACCTTTTTAAAAGTTGGAATACATGTTCAAGTACTGATTATTATATTAAACATACACACATAGGATAAAATCACATTCTTTCCAAAGATGGACCAATCCAATGGGTTACTTAGCTGAGACAAGTACATGATGTTATTACTAAACATCAAGAAATAAACACAGCAAAATCCTTTGCCCGTGTTCATGTTTGTTTACCAGCCATAAAAATAATGTGCTGAAAATTAGAAATTAAACATTTTGTGGAAATGTTTAGGACATCAATAATAGAACATCAAAATACAAAACAGACACTGAACACCACAACTCACCTTGCTTGTTAGGCTGTCCTTCAAAATCTCTGCCTGCCTCTGAACCTGTAACAAACGTTCTTCCCTTTGTTTACAAGTCTCTACCATTTGCTGTAGTTCATCTTTCTCCTTGTTAAGTAAAGTAATTCTCTCGAGCTGCCGACACACTTGCTCATTCATTGCCCTTTCACTTTGTTCCTTTTCTGCCAGGAGGTTGCCATGCTCAGCTGAGACACGAGCCAGGTTTTCAGTGACTTCAGTGAGCTGCAAAGAACAAATCGAAACCAGTACTGGTATTTATAATCACCGCTTGCATGGGCAAAAATAATTTGGTACCTTGGAGAAAAAACAACCAGTAACATCCTAAGTCCCTAAATTTTCTTGTCCCAGCAATGAGGTTTGGATGGAAGAGTGTTATTGGATCATCATTCAGAAGCACTGTCTGTACATATGGGTTGTTATAAAAGGATTATTTTGAGGAAGACAACCCCAGTGGTCTCCTCCTACAGGAAGTAAAAAAACCCAAAACACAAAAAAACCGAATTTTGCTTAACGGCCAATCAAATGTCAGTGCTTCTGTCTCAGTGGTAGGCAAAAGTCAACGTGGAAAAACATGCAAGACATTCTAAATCCCTAAAAATGCCTCACTCCTGTATCCACAGCTGATAGGAGACATTACTGAGAGCTAAAAGTGAAGCCTACAATCCACACCGGCTTCAGACATGAAAATAAAAAGGAGAGAACAAATTTATAATGGTGTAATAAACTAAAGAATGAGCCAACCTGTTTTAAAGGTGCTCAAGGAGCTTGAGAATTACATAGCTAATTTACATGATTGGACTGTAAAATATTTTAGGTCTGGGCAAATGCACAGAGGTCAAAGTGCATGGTTGATTCCAAATAACATTTGGTCATTCAGCACCAAGACATATTTAGTTATAAACAATGGGCTTCTTCATTACATCTACTGGAACCCTACAAACTGAAGTTTGCAGAAGACATCGGCGGCCAAACCCAAGAGAACATCTGGTTTTCTTGACAAAACTGCTTCTGACCTTCTGCTGCAGTTCATCAGTTTTTTCCTTCAACGCCTCTTGCACCGTCGAGAGCTGATTTTCTTTCTCTGACATACTTCCTTTCAGCTCCACAATCATCTCCTGATGTTGTCCAAGAGATTCACGAGTCCATCTCAACTCCTCCTGCATGTCCGAGGTCTTTGGACACAATTGAAGTGCATTAACACCTGAACAACACTTCCCAAGTCTAAGACAGAAATCTACTGAAGCTGTTCTCCCGCAGGAAGAGAACTACTTCTATTACCTTGCTAATTGTCTCCTGCAGAGTTTCTCTTAGCTGGTCTCTCTCCTTTTGGAGATTTTCCAGTTGCATTTTAAAATCATCATCCTCTCTTTCTGTCTGGGTGCTGACTTCCTGCGAGTCATGTGGTTTTGGAATAACATCTGTTTTCCCCATTTTTTCAGATTCTCCTTGATGTTCACTGGCCTGTGCTTGCTCCATTTCATGCAATTTCCCTTGTGCCTGGCTCAGCTCTTCTCTCAGAAGAAATAACTCTTGCTCCATAGATTGTCCTTGAATCTGTGGTATCTATTTTGTAAGAGATACATGTAAACAGATGCAGGAAGGAGCTTTAGGAGAAACATATCTGACACCTTTGACAGGTTGACTATGTACAACAGACAGCAACATTGCTTTGAGAGATTTGTACTTTTTTAGAACATGAAAATTTGACCAAACTCTGTATTCAGTTAAAGTTTTTTGAAATAAGAGATGTATAAATAAAACTTGAAGCAAGATATTCTAAAAGAAGTTATTAGAAGTAGGATTTCACTGTCATAGTTTAAGCATGGAGGGGAATAGCAACAAAAAAGCCCAACAACAAACCTCTCCCATCTCAAAACGAGAGACTTGATCTCTATTTCTTGTCTCAGCAGTATATAAACTATATAGCCCCAGAAAATTTACTGGAAATATGTCCACTTCCCCTTCAATATTACAATAAATGCACATACCTTACATTTTATATATATAAACACACACATAAACCCACACACAGAGGTAAAATTGGCATATGCAGTTATAGGAAGTGTGGATTGTTATGTCCCTTTCACTGCCAGGAAAAAAGTCAGTTCTACATATACATTAAAAAGGCAGAATTATCCTTTCAAGATGAGCAATTTTTAGCTTCTGCTTATGTGATTATAAGAACCACACCCATGTGCAGCTCAATGCAGAACATCACCATCCTCTATCAAGTCAATATTTTACTTACAGAAAAACATTTGTCACATTGTGGTACCACAGGTCCATATATATAGATGGGGGGATTATATCTCAAGTAAACTATAAATCTGCTATTTAATGGTCTGCAGTCCAGTAACACAACTTTTCTGCAGTGTCTTTTGAAAATTATTTCCCTCAAGTGCAAGTATAAATAAGCAAGCTTCCTATTACAGTTCTAGCATCATTACCAAAGATCTTTCCCCAAGTTCTTCAGTTTTCAAAAGTAGACTGTCCAGCTTCTCCTGCAATGAACGGTTCTCTTGTGTAAGGAAAATGATTTGTTCCTTTTGCACCTCAAGCTGATCACTTTCTCTACAGCTATTACGTTCTGATTTCTCCTCAGCAAGCTGATCTCTCTCTGATGTAATGATTTTCATTTCTTCTGTCATTTCTGAGATCTATTAAAAAAACACAAGGACACTATTTTCATCAATGCAAAACAAAATTAAACGCCAAAGTTTTGTTTGATTGCCTCTCCTACAGTGTTCTTAGCACCAAACCACTGTAATCAAAGATGAAAATTTTCCAAACCAATGCTGTTATTCAGAAAGTGTGAAAAACACCAAGGATTCAAAACCCAGTTAAGTTCATGCTGTTAACACAGTGCCTTTTAAAAAGCTGGAATACACGTTCGAGTACTGATTATTATAACATATATGCAGTCATCAGATAAATTCACATTCATTCCAAAGATGGACCAATCCAATGGGTTACTTAGCTGAGACAAAATGAAGGTCAATATAATAAACATCAATAAAGAAACTCAGACAAAATCCTTTGGCCATGTTCATGTTTGTTTACCAGCCA